>JNEY01000899.1:21955-37532 GCA_020875895.1 Aphelenchus avenae
CGGGCCGAAGGCCCGGCGAGGGGGAGGGGGGCGGCGCTCCCCCCTCCCCCTAGCTACGTCCTTGCCTTGCACCACACTCGAGGACGGAATAAAATCTGTTGGAACTTTATGTTCCGATGCAAGATCAAGCCGTTGGCCGGTTCCTTGTCCTGAGCGCTAGCATGACTCTTGTTCTAACAATTGCAGTAAGCATAATGCCAGGCACTAAGAAGGTTCCGATCCACATCAAGGATTTCAAAGATCAAGAAAAGAAAATTTTTTCTCATTTCGAATTCGAATTTTGTGACAACGATATCATGCTAGCCAAAAGCATATCATCCCTGTAGCTCCTTGCAGCACTGCAGGATTAGTAGGGCTCTAGCGAGCTATTAGTGTGATCCGCTCTGGTATTCTAGAGGCGGCTCGTAGCCGCCGCAACACTATTTTCCAGCTACCCCTGGACCCCGGGGCCTCTATTACTGGGGAGGTGGCTTATTTTTTAACGCACTCTAAGACAGAACACAGGGTATGCGTTTAACGTTCGATAACCGTTTTGTACAAAAAAAGCCATGCTCTCGAAGGGCGCATATCGAGCAGAGAATGTGACGGCTACAATTGCGTATCATGTATCCTTCGCTAGGAACAAACTGGAAGTCAATAATAGTGCACTTCCAGCTTCCGGCGATTAGGGGAAGATCTGGGAACAGCAAGCCTTTAAAATGCAGACATTCAATAGCGTGTAAAGACGGCGATCAGTATGAAGAAAGTGGATATGTTTGAGTAGGGACGAAGGTTCCGTACACAAAGAGCTCGCCCTTTCGCCGGAACTCACATGCTAGAACAGTAGTGAAATCAGTCAAAGACGGGAAATTGTCACTCCTACCTAGACCTACAACCATTTCGCATAAGAAATATAAAGTTTGAAAATGGCATTTAAACCGCCGCAAACGCGCTTTGTAGGCGCAGCGTGTATGGGTCCGCAACGGTTCTTCGCGTTTATACGTGATAAATGCGATATGTCTTGTACGCAACGAAGAATGGCCCCTTGCCATATGGACAAAAACTAACTCTGAAGGTTTTCGGAATTTTTCGGCAATAAACCTACAGCTAACGCAGTGGCTCATGGTACATGTAAGATTCAGCTGCGACGTCAAAACCGGCAGTATGTTGCTAGGAAGGAGGTTTCAGTCAGGGGGCCGACTTCGACCTTAGAAAACGGCAGATGGGATGATGAAGTATACCGCAACTTCCTATTTTTAATAGTGAGTTCTCCGGTACTCTCCAGCGAAATTGCTCTTTGGGGAACATCGGACAGAAGCATCTGATGCTTGGTCAGCGAAAACCATTATACAGTCCAACAGCGTTTATGGTGGAATAAAACCTGGTCGTAGGTCCTGATGACGACATCGTACAATAATCAATCGCTGCGCTTCTCGCAAACTGCTCACCGTTGTGACAGGACTATTTTATTTGCAGCTGGTAGGTTTCGCCAGTCACTAGAGTTTTTAGGGATAATTTTCCGTAGTACCGAATTTTCCAAAGACGGACCCTATATCACAAAAGTTTCTTTCAGAAGATATTCAACAGTAATTTAAAGCGTATGATGAATGAGCTATTGCGCAAACTTGCGGTGCCGGTTCAAAAGTCAAGGCGGTCCAGGATTTAGGAGTTGCGAGTACATTACTCAGCCGGGATAGTATGATATCTGTTGAAAAACCTGTACTGGGAGCTGCACGTGCCCGTGAACAACAATGCGTACCGTCGGGACAGCAAAGAGCCAACGTGCAAAGAGACAGCAAAGAGCCAATGTCCGTAATACCGAAATATGGCGCAGCCGTTGGACCAATGTCGCCACACCTAGTCAAAACATTCGTTGGGGCCCAGTTGTTATAACAACGCTGTGCAGCTTTAGCAGAACAGCAACAACGTATTGTTACAGCTTTAGCGCTGATTAAGTAGCTTTTAAAGACAATACATGCAGTTTTGTACAGTGTTTTTTTTGCAGAGCAAATCACATGTGTCGCAGGTACCAACATAAGTTAGCATACTGATGGTCGATAAAGCATTTTAAAGGGATACGGGAAACTCGCAAACAAGATCAAAGCGACATCTGCAATATCGCGCCGCCGCTTGCAGTCAGTGTGCAAGTGACTATTTTTCCGCTGGGGGCTCCGTTATCGGATGCGCAATCGTCGCCCGCTGGAACGGCTTCCGCGGAATTTGTCGGAGTGCAGTTTGTCGCGTGCCACTGCGACGCTCAGCGCAAACAAAGCTCTGACGCACGTATTCTCGTGTATAAAAAGCTCAACAACTACCCAAAAAACTGATGTCAAAATCCCATTCCGACTAGACGCCATGGCATATCCGCACAACTTCACGGATTTAATAACCTAAAAATCGTGTTTTTTTATGCGCGTTGCGCAAAAATTGACTTGAGGACGGGAACGAGGGCCGTGCCTTTAAACGGGAACTTCTTAAACCGTTGTTCGTGTTTGACTCGATCATCCGTAGCTGACAGATCCCACCTTTGGACACCAAGCCTTGCGAAAACGAGTAAGGTTCCTTCCTTCACTGTTGCAAGATTCTCTACAACTCCCAGAATACAACATCTAGATGAGGTGCCCCATCTGGGTCTCTCTGACGCACCGGTTGACATCCTACGACTAGGCTGAAAGCTTGAGAGTGAGGACCCATTACGCAGAATCCGGTCTCGGTCACGTAACTGTAAGGAAGAAATTAGACATCATCTCCTAAAAGCCAGCAGGCCGCATAATATGGCGCTGTTGGGTGCTGCATGTCATTCGGACAATAGCTGCTAAAGAAAATTTCTTTGAAAGTCGTAAATGACGAGAAAAAAGAGCATATACTCTATTCTCGGTCCCTTCAAGTTATTTCTCCTACCATAATCGTGGAACACTTATATTGTTCCATTATTGAAAAATGTTCCATTGTCAAATGTTCCACCCATTATTGACGCTACCAGGCATTTAACTCTGCAAGAACTCTCTGCTGCAAAAACAAAATGCACAAAACTTTAAAGACAATTTCATAAAACCTGCCAGCAAGTACTGGATAAAGTTCCGCAGGTACCCGGCAGGAGGTCGTCGCTTCACCGAAACCCTTTAGGAGCTTGCTCGCCAAATCACATGCTTTTTCCATGGCCAAATGTTGCTTGGCTGCATTTACTGAAACCCGTTCCTACTACGTCACGGTTGGTGGATCTCGTCTCTCTTGCAACCTTTGTAAGCAAATATGGCTTAAAGGGTGGGAGATTCAGGAAACACCCGTTCCGTTTTAGTGCGCAATGTGGGCAAAACTGTCCCTGCAGGATTTTAGTTTTATTCAGAGTTGGGATGAACCATTTTTACTCTGAAGTCGCTCTTTAATCTGGATGGTTGAGACTACCGTATTTTCTCCAATAAACCCCCCCCATTGTATCCGCAAATTTTCGAGTTCCAGCTAATTTTCTTGTACTCGCAAATTTCTGCGTTCGTACCCGCTAATTTTAGGTTAGAATTTTTCGATGGGCTATTCAGTCACACTTCAGCAGATACTCTGTCGTCACGTTTCGTAATTGTCACAACGCCAAAAGTATGATGGGACCAACTTAGCGTCGGTTTTAGTCGTTGGCGTCACTTCTAAAAGCAGTATACCGCTTACAACTCCTGATGGCGGAATCCGATCCGAGACGGCGCGAAAGATGCAAAACTTCGCCGTGTTCATGGACAAGGTGGAGAAGCTGTTGAACTACTGGGCAGTGAACCTGCGGGCTAGTTTGCCTTAAAGCCATCAAGAGTTCAAGACAAAAGCTTTCAGCCAGTTACGACCAAGCCGGGCATCCCGCTCAAGACATTCAAGGCCGCGCTTGAGTTGCAGAAAGAGTGCGAGAGCGGCAAGAGGCTTCACACTAAGCTGCGTAGCCCGACGGAGTACATCATCGCGTCGGAAAAATCGTCCTTCGCCAACAACGAACAGCTTCACGAGGCCTACAAAGCGAGTTTCCACACTGGACCTCGCTCGTGGGAAGAATGTATCGAAATGCGATTCATTGTAAGCTAACTGCAGAGGAAGCAGACTACAATGTCAGGCGCTGCAGGTCTACGTTGTGAAACATTCTTCTCTCGGGCGCTTCTTTACGTGCATCTGTCCTGATGGGAAGCAAGGAGGAGACGTGCAAGCACTCCGCCATTGGCGAAAATTAATTCCCACGAGGGAATTATTAGAGAAAATATGTACCAACATATTCCAAAAACCTGATAGGTTCATTTGCGACGTGCAGTTCGACCAACTTTAGCAAGCCAACCAGCCCGACATGCCGCCTCTTTATTAACGCTTCATGCTGTTGGCGTCATGAGTACGTAAGGTCGTATCAACACGCAATTAATATGCCTAAAAATCGGACGGAAAACGCGCACGATGAAAACAGATACACCGTCTCACAAACGAGCTTAATTTTTGGGACAAGACTAGGCTAGCTGATGACTGGCTGGGATGGGAATTTTGAAAGCAACCCATCTGCCAATAACCTTGCCGTTGAAAATGATCTGAAATAGAACAGATATCCCTGAATCGCCAATAGCTGAAGCAAGCCTGAGATTCGATAAGTCATCTGAAACTCTTATTTTCTATGGGAAGATGAAAGTATATTAATCGCAGAATGTTATCCTACTTAACTAAAGCGCTGGTGTATGTAATTCCGTGACAAAAAATTTCAAGCTACCGGGGCATGTTTGTACCATTCGATAGCCCTTCGAAAGTTATGTAAAAATGGAAAGTTCCGTCTCAAACGGTCAACTGCGAAAAAAAAAGTTATGATCGGACAAAAATTTTGTATAGGCGCCGCCATCATTATTTCGAGCCTTCGGCCACCCCTGCCGAATTTCGCGGAGATCTTGTGCCCTCGGGGGTGTTCGGGGACGCTGAGCCCGAATATGTGGTACATTTCGCTTTTACGCTCGCCCCTGCGTCCGTCCCGCCCCAGGGTCCGCCTCGCGTCAGGGGCGTTCTTTCAATTTCGGTATCACATATTTTGAAATCGTCTTCTTAAACAAAACGTGCGAGCTTCAATTTGGCCGCTTTCGGATTCACGGTCACTCTCAGACCATAAGCGTTAAACCTTCCAAAGTTTTATTTTCTGCTGCGCCTCCAAGCGAAGCACGCGTTGCACACAGCATGTGTTTTTCTTAAAGTTTTATCATGCCCTAACTCCGGCCAAAAAGTCCTAGGACCAAGCAATGGCATTGTCATAAAGAAGAGCTTAACAACAAAGTCTTGGAAAATGAGATTCAATGTTTATGTCAATGTTTAGCATGAAAGAAAAGCGAAAACGACCGTAGATAAAAAAACCCTGAATTGTGCTGCAATGGGCCATATGCACAATTCTTTTTCTAAACAAGTGTCGGTTTAGACATCAGTAATACAATGCAGCCGTAAACCGCAAAGCAGGCCGCGCGCATGGATCTTAGGCGGAAGCCAACGCTGAAACTCGCTGATCAAAAATTTTAAAAACGCGCTGCATAGGCATCTGCGACCACTAGTCAGAAGTCTGAGGAAAACCTGAATACGTATCCAAAGTAGCCCCTTCCGAGCCAGCCCAAGCTACGGGACTTCGGAAGCACTAAAAACACTAATTCTTATCAATGAGCATCGCCGGCTACTACATTTCTGCTTGAAAATAGTCTTGGCATAGTAAATTGCGCAGTGAGCGTTATGGCATCACAGCGAACGTCAATTCCGTTTGCTTAAATTAACTAACATCGCAAAAAATTAACTCAAGCGTACGCTGCTTCACATTCCCCCCTCCCCCCAAAAAACCTGTTCTGCGTCGGTGATGTCTTTGACTTATCGGAGAGTCGAAGGTCTGCATACTAGCTGAGCCAGAAATTGGCGATTTTTTATGACACTGTGAACATGCAGGGGAAGCAATTCAACCAAGATTCACGCTGGTTGGCGATTAGTCCACACGCCCGCAGTTGCCGCCGCTGCTCTTGTCACCCAAGTAGGTAACAATATCAAACACGCCCCTGAATTAATACGAAAAACCAGAAATGGTCTGCCCAAGCAAAACCGGGCGGTCCCCGAAAACAAACCGCCTTGCGTATATTGTTATGCGTATCAAGTGCGGTTTCGTAAAGTCCTGGTCCGGCATTGTCGTGGCACGGAGACTCGAGCAACCCTTGTATCAGCGTCGCTACGGCAAAGGTATTACACATGTGCGATGGAAACATGAATTATTATTGCAGAACTCTTAGCACTGATTAAGCAGTTTTAAACGAAGCCTGGCAGTTGCATACACAAAATGCTTTTGCAGAGCAAATCGCCCTGCGTTAAGATAAGCACCGCCTAGCTTAGTGGTGGCCAGTCGGGGCACTTAGGGCAAATAACCGAGAAAAACAAATACACCTTCGCCGCTGCACCTGTGCGCATAGCAAATGCTTAGTCAGAACCTTCTTAAGGCGTCATGATTCGTTGGTTTGTTTACGCTGATTATCCCATACAACCCTAAACGGCTCTGGGGTCCGCTACTTTTTTGTCTTGAATCTCCCCGAGTTTGGTATCATTCGATAGCCCTTCGAAAGTTATTAAACGAGTTTATATTTGTTTTGGCTGAAACCCCCTTTTGACCCCTAAAAAGGGGGTCGACCCCCAAAAATGGCGATTTTTCGAAGTCTTACTGGAACGTCGAGTCATATCTCAAATGAAAGCCCTTCAAGAGCTGATTACGAACCATTCTTCATTTTTGGCTCAGGGTCCCCTTTGACCCCCTAACAAGGGGGTCGATCCCCAAAATGGCAATTTTTCGAGGTTCTGCTGGAACATCGAGGCATATCTCAAATGAAAGCCCTTGAAGAGCTGATTACGAATCATTCTTCATTTTTGGCTCAGGGTCCCCTTTTACCCCCTAACAAGGGGGTCGACCCCCCAAAATGGCAATTTTCGAGGTTCTGCTGGAACATCGAAGCATATCTCAAATGAAAGCCCCTGAAGAGCTGTTTACAAATCATTTTTCATTTTTGTCTTAAGCCCCCCTTGACCCATTAAAAAGTGGGTCAAGAGTCCCTTGAAGAGATGGTTACGAATCATTCTTCATTTTTGTCTCAGGGCCCCCTTTAACCCACGAAAAATGTGGTCGACGCCCCCCCCCCCCCCCCCCCCNCTTAAAGCCATCAAGAGTTCAAGACAAAAGCTTTCAGCCAGTTACGACCAAGCCGGGCATCCCGCTCAAGACATTCAAGGCCGCGCTTGAGTTGCAGAAAGAGTGCGAGAGCGGCAAGAGGCTTCACACTAAGCTGCGTAGCCCGACGGAGTACATCATCGCGTCGGAAAAATCGTCCTTCGCCAACAACGAACAGCTTCACGAGGCCTACAAAGCGAGTTTCCACACTGGACCTCGCTCGTGGGAAGAATGTATCGAAATGCGATTCATTGTAAGCTAACTGCAGAGGAAGCAGACTACAATGTCAGGCGCTGCAGGTCTACGTTGTGAAACATTCTTCTCTCGGGCGCTTCTTTACGTGCATCTGTCCTGATGGGAAGCAAGGAGGAGACGTGCAAGCACTCCGCCATTGGCGAAAATTAATTCCCACGAGGGAATTATTAGAGAAAATATGTACCAACATATTCCAAAAACCTGATAGGTTCATTTGCGACGTGCAGTTCGACCAACTTTAGCAAGCCAACCAGCCCGACATGCCGCCTCTTTATTAACGCTTCATGCTGTTGGCGTCATGAGTACGTAAGGTCGTATCAACACGCAATTAATATGCCTAAAAATCGGACGGAAAACGCGCACGATGAAAACAGATACACCGTCTCACAAACGAGCTTAATTTTTGGGACAAGACTAGGCTAGCTGATGACTGGCTGGGATGGGAATTTTGAAAGCAACCCATCTGCCAATAACCTTGCCGTTGAAAATGATCTGAAATAGAACAGATATCCCTGAATCGCCAATAGCTGAAGCAAGCCTGAGATTCGATAAGTCATCTGAAACTCTTATTTTCTATGGGAAGATGAAAGTATATTAATCGCAGAATGTTATCCTACTTAACTAAAGCGCTGGTGTATGTAATTCCGTGACAAAAAATTTCAAGCTACCGGGGCATGTTTGTACCATTCGATAGCCCTTCGAAAGTTATGTAAAAATGGAAAGTTCCGTCTCAAACGGTCAACTGCGAAAAAAAAAGTTATGATCGGACAAAAATTTTGTATAGGCGCCGCCATCATTATTTCGAGCCTTCGGCCACCCCTGCCGAATTTCGCGGAGATCTTGTGCCCTCGGGGGTGTTCGGGGACGCTGAGCCCGAATATGTGGTACATTTCGCTTTTACGCTCGCCCCTGCGTCCGTCCCGCCCCAGGGTCCGCCTCGCGTCAGGGGCGTTCTTTCAATTTCGGTATCACATATTTTGAAATCGTCTTCTTAAACAAAACGTGCGAGCTTCAATTTGGCCGCTTTCGGATTCACGGTCACTCTCAGACCATAAGCGTTAAACCTTCCAAAGTTTTATTTTCTGCTGCGCCTCCAAGCGAAGCACGCGTTGCACACAGCATGTGTTTTTCTTAAAGTTTTATCATGCCCTAACTCCGGCCAAAAAGTCCTAGGACCAAGCAATGGCATTGTCATAAAGAAGAGCTTAACAACAAAGTCTTGGAAAATGAGATTCAATGTTTATGTCAATGTTTAGCATGAAAGAAAAGCGAAAACGACCGTAGATAAAAAAACCCTGAATTGTGCTGCAATGGGCCATATGCACAATTCTTTTTCTAAACAAGTGTCGGTTTAGACATCAGTAATACAATGCAGCCGTAAACCGCAAAGCAGGCCGCGCGCATGGATCTTAGGCGGAAGCCAACGCTGAAACTCGCTGATCAAAAATTTTAAAAACGCGCTGCATAGGCATCTGCGACCACTAGTCAGAAGTCTGAGGAAAACCTGAATACGTATCCAAAGTAGCCCCTTCCGAGCCAGCCCAAGCTACGGGACTTCGGAAGCACTAAAAACACTAATTCTTATCAATGAGCATCGCCGGCTACTACATTTCTGCTTGAAAATAGTCTTGGCATAGTAAATTGCGCAGTGAGCGTTATGGCATCACAGCGAACGTCAATTCCGTTTGCTTAAATTAACTAACATCGCAAAAAATTAACTCAAGCGTACGCTGCTTCACATTCCCCCCTCCCCCCAAAAAACCTGTTCTGCGTCGGTGATGTCTTTGACTTATCGGAGAGTCGAAGGTCTGCATACTAGCTGAGCCAGAAATTGGCGATTTTTTATGACACTGTGAACATGCAGGGGAAGCAATTCAACCAAGATTCACGCTGGTTGGCGATTAGTCCACACGCCCGCAGTTGCCGCCGCTGCTCTTGTCACCCAAGTAGGTAACAATATCAAACACGCCCCTGAATTAATACGAAAAACCAGAAATGGTCTGCCCAAGCAAAACCGGGCGGTCCCCGAAAACAAACCGCCTTGCGTATATTGTTATGCGTATCAAGTGCGGTTTCGTAAAGTCCTGGTCCGGCATTGTCGTGGCACGGAGACTCGAGCAACCCTTGTATCAGCGTCGCTACGGCAAAGGTATTACACATGTGCGATGGAAACATGAATTATTATTGCAGAACTCTTAGCACTGATTAAGCAGTTTTAAACGAAGCCTGGCAGTTGCATACACAAAATGCTTTTGCAGAGCAAATCGCCCTGCGTTAAGATAAGCACCGCCTAGCTTAGTGGTGGCCAGTCGGGGCACTTAGGGCAAATAACCGAGAAAAACAAATACACCTTCGCCGCTGCACCTGTGCGCATAGCAAATGCTTAGTCAGAACCTTCTTAAGGCGTCATGATTCGTTGGTTTGTTTACGCTGATTATCCCATACAACCCTAAACGGCTCTGGGGTCCGCTACTTTTTTGTCTTGAATCTCCCCGAGTTTGGTATCATTCGATAGCCCTTCGAAAGTTATTAAACGAGTTTATATTTGTTTTGGCTGAAACCCCCTTTTGACCCCTAAAAAGGGGGTCGACCCCCAAAAATGGCGATTTTTCGAAGTCTTACTGGAACGTCGAGTCATATCTCAAATGAAAGCCCTTCAAGAGCTGATTACGAACCATTCTTCATTTTTGGCTCAGGGTCCCCTTTGACCCCCTAACAAGGGGGTCGATCCCCAAAATGGCAATTTTTCGAGGTTCTGCTGGAACATCGAGGCATATCTCAAATGAAAGCCCTTGAAGAGCTGATTACGAATCATTCTTCATTTTTGGCTCAGGGTCCCCTTTGACCCCCTAACAAGGGGGTCGACCCCCCAAAATGGCAATTTTCGAGGTTCTGCTGGAACATCGAAGCATATCTCAAATGAAAGCCCCTGAAGAGCTGTTTACAAATCATTTTTCATTTTTGTCTTAAGCCCCCCTTGACCCATTAAAAAGTGGGTCAAGAGTCCCTTGAAGAGATGGTTACGAATCATTCTTCATTTTTGTCTCAGGGCCCCCTTTAACCCACGAAAAATGTGGTCGACGACCCCCCCCCCCCCCCCGACCAAAATTGAAGTGTTTCGAGCTCACGCTGGGACATTAAATAATACCTTAGATGTAAGGCATTTAAAAACTGCCTACGAGTCATTCTTCATTTTGTCTCAAGACTCCTTACCCAAGGAGGGACGACACCCGAAAATGGCATTTTTGAAGATCATGCTGGAACACTGAAGTAGTACCTCAAAAGAAAGCATTGGATGAGCTGATTACAATCCCATCCGTCATTTTTTCTCAAGTCTTCCTTTGACTCTCAGACCAAAAGTCATTATTTGCGGTCACGTTAGAACACCACTCCGTGTCTTAATTGAAAGCCCTTGGTGAGCTACTACGAACCATTTTTTCGTTTTGGATCACCACCCGCATCGCACAGGGTACTGCCACAGTTTTGCCGAACAACGATAAACGCGACCCATGTGTGGTTCCTCACGACAAGCGAACACTTCCTAAACGCGCGGCGCGCGAAGCGCGCCAAGCGGCTAGTTTTTAGATAATGTCCAGGGCAAAACTTTGCATCAGCCATGCACAGACTGCAACGCATTTCCCTACTGCCATAAGCCAACATAATACTTTTCGGATAAGCAGTTGTAAAAAATGTAAGCTAGCAAGACAATGTTGCGGCCGCTTGCATCAAGTATGCAGGTTATCGCAGGTCCGCCGGGAGTGAGGACGTTCGGACCTGCGTTATCGAAAGCGCAATCGTCCCGCAGTGGGTCGCCGGCTTCCGTTAAGTTTGCCGCGCGCCAAAGAATTACCAGCGGAAAATGAAGAATGTGTCTACAAGATGAGAAAAGCTATAAAAAGAGATAGCCACGACACAATAAGTCTCCCTGTAGTCTTGATCCTTTCATTAGCCTTTAATTCCGGAAAAAAGTTTTGTGTTGCCGACAATTCTGCTGGCCATTTATCAGAAGACACTGCGAAAGTCGTGGTTGCAATGACTGCATGTAGTGTTATCCCACCAAACGCGTGCAACAACAGCACCATACTTTATGGTCTTACCTATCGTCGCACATCTTTGGAATATAATAATGGGCCTTTAACTTGACTTGCTTTTTATTCCGCATCTGACCTACCCATCGGCTGGACAAGGGATCTATAATCCAAAACCTATGGAAGTTAAATTTTGTAAGTCTCAATCAGCAATTTTACGGACCGGCATTCCATTGTAATAGTTGTGTTAAAAAACTGGTGGACATTTTCTCTGATTTAGGTATCCCTGAGAGTAGTGCATACATATAGTTTTGCACACGTATCCTTTGCTAAAAAGTCTATTGGCGTTGTTTCGTTAAGTTTGCCGCGCCGATATTTTTCCCAAGCTAAACAACGTGTTATGAAAATCTTGTCAAGTATTGTTAGCGCCGCGTCGTATACCAGGGATGGGGACTCTTCAGAACAAAGTCTAATCCGGATCAACGCCCAAGGTTAAAACCGAATCCAAATCCGAAGCAAAACGACCGAATTTCCGAATACGAATTTACGAAGCAAACTTTATGCAAAATCCCACTTCAGAGACTAGCCCTAGCTGTCGGCGTAGGCGCCATGGGGTCTGGTAAGTGACCAAGAGCGTAAGCACGCGTCGACAAGAGCCTTGTCACTTTAAACAACTGCATCTTAGAACCGACAGAGCCCGTCATTCAACGCTCCGCCAAATGTGCCGGGAAGGACGCCACGCTGCTTATGCGAGAACGCCTAGAGGGTCAAACGATGTTTTCCGAAATTTTAAGGGGTGAGGCTCGTTCTAGTTCACCTTATGCTATCATTACCATAAAACCTGGAGCTTAAGCACCGATTCGGCTTCGACTGATTGTTTAATGATTGTTGACTGACTGTTGGGATTGACTGTTTAACGATACTTTCATTATTTACAAACGCGCTTACGCTATTCCGTTACCGCACAGCACATGCTGTCAAAAATGTCGAAGTTCCATTTCGACTAACTCTTTAGACATTAACGCTTTCAACATTTTTAGTAACTTGTTCGACAGTGTCCCTCTCGACAGTACCGATTACATATTACGCATAGACGGTAACATTTTCGCCGATTCCCTCTTTCTCTCTTCTTCCATTTATTCCGTACATAGTCTACTCAGTTTACACTTATTCTGTGCCTTCTATTCAGCAGGACTCACGCATTGCTTTCCCGGCAAACAAATAAATCTCATTGAAGCAACTAAGCCTGACCCTGGTCTCTCTGAAGTGCGTAAGCCTAACCCATTACGGGCATCGCTCGCACGCTGCGCGTGCGCGCAGTACCCCCTCCTTGCCGGCTCTTCCGGGAAAAACGTATCATCAATATGCGGCTTTAGAGCCTTGTCTTTTCAAGCAGCTAATGTAAGATGCTCCGTTTTGAACGTAGGAAAGGTTTGACACAAGGCACTGCCTTTTACGCATTATCACTGCCTGCTTTTGCAAATCTCGCTAGTCACTTGTCTCTTTCGTTTATTCGGTGGATTTCCTGAATGGGTTTTGGACGACAATCGCGGATTAGTCGGCAAAGCACAAAGATCAATGCGTGCACCTTACGAATACGCATGCAGGCACGCAGTAATACAGTAAACAGCCACGCCAAGGTCTAACGAAGTGTGGCCTCCATCTCCTAGCGCGTCGATAGTCTGCGGACTTCACTGTTTTGCTAAAGAACCACAAAGTATCCCAAAAAAACCTTTCGCTTATTCACTACGTCTTCAGAGACGGAGCACTGTTACATATAATTGAACAAATGTGATTAGTTTTGTGGAAGAGCTGCGAAAAATTTATGGGTTTTTAGATGCAAATTTATGGGTAGCGAAAATTTGTGGGGTATTCGCTGCAAATTTATGGGTAAAAAGATATTTTGCCTTCTCCATATGCCCCTCTCCCTATGCATAGGTGCCCCTATGCAATTTGATATCCTCGGTCGTCCCGAATAATTGTTTGGCTTTGTCGCACGCTAGAGGTTGTGGAGCGTACTTGCGACCCTGATGAGAAATCCTGGGACTTAGGTGGTGTCCGACGGAGAATAATTTTTTTGAGAATAATAACTGACAATACAAGCATGATGAGAGAGTGGTCGGCTGACCAAAGTACATCTCAGTGGGTGGGGTACCACAGCTTTATTGACTTTATGGACGAAGGAGAGACGGCTTGAGGTGCTCAGCGTCATCGTACGCCAAGGCGTATTAATTCACAATTTCGCAAAACCACAGGTAACTAACTATGGCACTTTCCACTTTGCCCCAACACTCGGACCATCGAAAAACAGACCGGCCGGCCGCATAAAAAATAAGGTAAGTTGTGTACATACCGTTGAATAGCACGATAGGACTAAGGAACTTTTCGAAAACTATGTGATCTTACAAGGAAGCGGGAAAAGTCAGCTCGGCCAAAGCTGGAAGGTTGCATAATCAAGCACTAGGCAGAATGACACGCCTCGAGGCGCGACGAGGGTCGAGCGACGCCGCCCGTTTTTAGCGCGCACCTTCCTTCTTTGGCTTATAATGCCTACTAATTCAATCAACTCAAGCTTTCCGCACTGAGCATATAACCTTACTCTTCATCTGCGTGCTCTTTGGTTTGCAGTTCTTTCGGGAAATTTTACTGTTTTCTAATCACTAAAAGGGAGGGGTCTCTTTAAAAGAGTCTCTTAGCAACTGACCATGGTAGTTTAACCGCCGTGTTTCTTCCCATAGCAGCACGCAAATTCCTTGCGCGTTCACGCAAGGTAAAAAGCCAACGACGAAGCACGACGATGAGGGCAAGAAAAAAGGATGCCAGCATTGAAGGGTAGAAAAACACTTCCGTTGCTAGGACAAATTTTTAATAAAAGATTCACAGCTGGGCTTCATAAAGTGGTCAACTTGACCACATCATCCCTCTCCGCCTAAGCAAGCAACATAAAGCCATTCCGGAGAGTCACAAAAACATCTAGCTCCATACGATGGAAGTATGGAACATTTTTCATAAAAGCTTTTGTAAAAACCTGACCGGGCAAGGGAACCGGAATCTGAAACCCTTCGAAGCTGAGCAACTTTTTCGAAGATGCCGGGTCGAAAATTGGACGTCTAACAAATTAGGCAACTGCATTCGTGAAAATCGCATCGAAAAACCTCATTTCCTAAAAATACGGTAGAGAAGCGGTAATTGTTTGCATTTGATTGGGCTCGAACATAATCGAAGTGTTCCACCAGGAAAAGCCAGAGCAGTTTTTATTTTTTAAACCTGCCTGCATGGACACGTGCCCGTCACCCATCATTATGCATATATCAAGTGCGGAACCGCAGAGATGAGTGCCTAACCGTTCACGGTCCCAAGATAGAGCAAGCTTTGACCGTCATCTAGGCAGAGAGACATTTTCCTCGAACAAAACTTTTTCAAGGGGACCCAGCGATATAAATTAGATTTTTACAAGAAATTAGTCCATAGTACTAGTACACATCATGCGCCTGCGATCACCAGTCAGTACGGCCAGCGAGAAAGCTTTGCCATGGCTCACCTACGTTCCCTAGTCGAACTGTACAAAGCCTTAAAACATGTAACGCAGCACAGATGCTCTCGTGAGTTCCCATGCGTATCAAGTGCATGCCGAAAAATATTTGGTTAACGGGACGTGTAGCAAAAAAGTGCGACACTTATAGCGACATCATCATGCAAATAGCAGAACACCCAATTCTGTCTAGATCGGAATTTCAGTTGCAGAACTCTTGGTACTGTTTAAATTATACTAACTCAAGGGCGTAGCTAGGGGGCCGGGGGGACCAAGGCAAAACAAATCTTCGGTATATTTTTACTAAATAACCCCAAAAATCTCTTTGGCGGCGCCTGCGGCGGGCCATTTTTGGCAATATTTCTTAATATTCGGGGCTCAAAACTGCCCAGACCTTAAATTTTTGATGAATTTCTCTCTAAAGCAGCCCAAAATCTCTCGTTGGCGACGCCTGCTATTTTAAATTTTTTTTTTAATTTTAAGGCGGGCTATTTTGAGTTTAAACACACCAAAATTACAGTTAAAAACCCCTATGGGCCAAAAAATGGGACACTTCAGAAAAGTACAAAAGGGGCGACCAAGGCATTTTTCGGCGCCGGCCGAAGGCCG
>JNEY01000900.1:9651-27122 GCA_020875895.1 Aphelenchus avenae
CTTTAGTCCGCGGATGAATTCGTTAAGGAGGCGATGTCTGGCTACCGCTGGGTCTTCCCCGATGGTGGCAGTCATGACAAGCTGGCGAATTCGGTTTGCGAAGCTGGCTACGTTTTCGTCATAGCCCTGGCAGATCGTATACAATTTCTGGTTTGCCAGCGATTTTGCTGCTCGAGCAACAAACTTGTGCTTGAGTAATGGCACCGCCTCGCTGTAAGCTTCCCGAGTAAGCGCCGGGAGCTGGTCGAGGAATGCCCTTGCGTTACCGCCCAAGTAGAATTTCAGTCTATTGGCCTTTTGAACGTCGGTAAGAGCCGTGGGCTGCAGGTCAAACAGGTCCTCGAGCCTTACCAGTCATTGGTCAAAGGGTACGTCTCCAGATCCAGTAAACTGAGTAACGGTGTTCCACCCGCTGGATGCTCCGGTCACGTCAAGCGTATTAATATCCCATGAATTGACGGACCGTGGTGCCTGGAAGAAGTCTTCCCCGTTCTGGTTCTGGTTCCCGTTCGCCCATATCCTGCGAAATCTTGTGTTTCTGGCAGGTAACGGTATAAGCATGTTTTACTCGTCTGCAGCGTCGGCCGCCAGCTTGAGACGCTAGGGTGTCGGATAGTTCTAGCAAGCGGCCGTCTGAAAGCGGCCGTTTGAAAACACACGGCGCTGCGACCAAATCGATGCCGCCGCCGCTTCCTGGCTAGGCGGCCCACCCGCCTGGCAGTGGCTCACCCGACGGTTTGCTCCAACGGCCGCTGCCTGCTGCCCGCAGCCGGGTCGATCGTACGTTCAGAAACGGCCGGAAAATACGATGCCGTCTCAGCTTTTGCACGCTTCTGCCAGCTTGACTTCAGTGCCATTAGTTTCCTTGGAGGGATTGTTTAACCTGTTGCTGGGTTTGAACTAAACTGCACTTCGCGTTCCTTCCATATCCGTCCCTCAATGACGATGCCTTTTTGTTCGTTAGTTTGAGTTTTGTTTTTCGCGGCCTAATAAGGCTAACGATACGTACCGATACCCATGGTTTGCTTTAGAACATGCAAGCGAACTTGCCCGACGACCCGCTAATGCGTGAAACGATCGCGTCTCTCGGACCTGGCGCCAAGGACTCCACCATCGACGACCTGACGGCTTGGATTCGTCAACTTGAAGAACTCTGCGTCTCTAAGGACACTGCGTTGGCGTAAGTCCCAGCCAGTCTGTACGCTGAACGCGGTTTACAGCGTACTTTTGGACCCGCCATCTTCCGAACAGACATTCGCGGCAGCTGCATGAGCACGTTCATGGCATGTGGAACCTTGGCAAGAAGTAGCAAGCTGCAAAGCAAGCCGGTTAAGGGCTACCCACCGCTGCCCAAGCTTCACATGGAGGTCATGCACTTCGTATTAGCGTTGGACTCGAGACATTTGACAGTGCAAACAGAAAGAACAATCTTAGTAAGTGCAGACCGCAATGGGCAAATGTCTAGCCCCATTCAGTATGCGATTGATCCGTAGACCACAGTACACTAATGCGGTCCACTTTGATACCGCTTGTCCTTTTTAGAAAGTGAGCAGCAAGAAGAAAAACGCTCGCGGTGAAGCAAGGCTGCGTCTAAGCGTCGAACGTGCTCCAGTGCTCGTCCTGCTTACGATCACCGATCTTCACGGCGTTACTCGCACGCTGCGTGCCGTTGCGGCGGGCGACAACGTAAGCAATAACTCGGCCAAAGGCCTACGAACAATGCGTTTAGGACCTCACTCCGATCAAGCATCCGGCCAGTACCATCGAGGCAACGGCCGTCCCGTATGCGCCGAACCAACTTCTCGAGCGGCTTCGTCTCGTCGAAGCAAAGATCAAAGAGCAGCGTGGACAGCATCTCCAGCAGAGCGCTTCTCCTCAGCCAGTTGTGGAGGAGGCTTCTGCTCAGCGTCAAGGTTAGCGTACTGGCTACCCGTACCGATCGGGCGAAGCTTTTAGCGGACGGAGTGAGGTACATGACGAAAAGAATTGGAGGACAGGTGATCGAGTACAGCTTCGATCCGACGACGGGAGCGTTCACGACGACGTCCCGCGGTTGCTCCAATCCAAATTGCGACGACGTGAACTGCACTGCGGCACCGTTTACGGTTACTTACAAGGCGAACGGAGAAGTGGACATCGCACTCAGTCGTCAGTGGTGGTGTCGGAACCCCAGAATGTTCTCTTCTAGGTGATAGCCCATCGATGAAGGCTTCTCGCTCCGACGCCGACGAGTTTCCACCAAAACCCGCGCCGCCAGAGAGAGATAGGCAAAAGTCTTCGCGCTATCTTCGACAAGAGGAATGCGATCACGGACAAGCTCGAGACCGCAAGGCTCGGCGAGAAGCAGCGTCTGCTCGAGGAACCGGTCGAGTCTGAGAAAACGAAGGAGCTTCTCTTCGTCGCTGCCGAAAGTAAGCCGTCACTCCGTGATCCTTCTAGCTAAAATTTTGCGGAGTCCCCTCATAATACGCCTGTTATGCGGAAAGGCGGGGGTCAAAAGTGCCGACCAAAAATGCCGCTGCTGCTTTTAGCCGGCGGATGGATGCGCGCCCCGCCGGAGGAAATTACCACCCTGTTGAAGAAGGCTAAGAAGAAGGATCCGATCGGCTATGAGGTTCGTGTTTATCAATACGCCGCCGCACTTGACGAGTACGAAGCGATCGAGAAGAAGCTCGAGCCCACCTCGAACCAAACGAAGAGGAAGCAACTGGGCAAGCTGCTGGACCGTGAAGAAATCAAATTCGATGGTGTGATGAACGAGATCGCCGCCATTGCGAGTAAGCCGCTTGGGGTGGCTTTCGCCTTTGTCGTTCATAAACATGTCCGCGTCGATTTCAGACGGTAGCGTGAAGGACGACAGCGAGAAGTCGAGCGCCGATTCTATCTGCAAGCCCAAGCCCTTGGACGGTAAGATCACGCGATCTTACGTCGATGAGGGGACGGTAAGATCGCTCGGCAAACGTACACGGCCGTAGCGCACCGTACTATCGGTACGGATGAGTCAGGCTCCTACGGCTTACGATGCGGACGTAGGCAGGATTTCAGGATAGGGGGGAGGTCGGGGACAGAGGGATGGGCTATTAAAATGGGTCATATAGGGGTCTAAATGGCCTCAAATCACTCGAATAACGTTAAAATGGCTTATTTAGGCTATATTAGCACAAGTACGGCCCGTACTAGTACCGTAACGTATTATAGCCCGTACTGACGTACCGCAGCGGCTGTATGGTACGGAGCACGGTACGCGGTGGGTCAGTTCGATACCTGGTGTCTTACCTGCGCTACTGAGGTATAAAGTTGGGCCCCCGGCGTAGCGCCGTAACACACGGTGGAGGTACAATTTCCATTAAGACTGGAATTTCTCATTTGTCCAGAAGTACGTCAGGTGGGAGGCTTTGGTGACGCACTCTTACCTTTGATGGCTAGTTCACTGTTCCGCCCAAAAAGTTCTGCCCTCAGTTTAAAGTGACACAGTCAACCTGTCAACCTCTTTTTAGTGTGTTTCAATCTGTCCTCAGCGGTAGTAATGCGTAGATAGGCTCAGAAAACGTAGCTGGCTCTCAAGGTGTAGACAATTTTTGAAGGAATTCCATGCTGAATTCATGACACTTAAAATGCAACTGCGGGTACCGGAGGATGTGCACGATCCCTAGAATACGCGGCCTAATCTCTACTATTAAACCGGTGGGAACACCCAAAACTTTTGAATCCGGATGCGCTTCGCAAGACTATGCAAGAGGGCTTTTCGAACTGTTAACCACGATAGAATAGAAATGAAACTTTTTAAACAATAACCAATGGATACTTGAACTTTACGGAAAATGCATGCATCATGCTTTGATACTGTATACGCATGCATACGTGCAGTCATGCGTACCAAGCGGTACCTCACAATGCGGTCTAACCGGTACAGCATGCGGAATCTTTTAGTTTGTTAACTCAAAATGGGTTCGTTTTATCGGGTTCCACGGAAAGTGGGTTCAAATTTTAGGGCATTTGTGCGCATGCACGATCCCGCAGGCATGCGGTTATATCATGCTTGCACTACGCCGTACGTCGTCCGTGGGACGCCTAAGTAATTCTATGCAGCGCCCGAATTACTTGGAATAAGCGTAGATATGGCATCCACCCATGGCATGAACATGCATACCGTGCGGAAATGAGTTTGATGAGTGTGGGACTAAAGAACTAAAGTCCTCAAACCGCATCTCCTGTTGTCGGCCACAAAAAAATCCAGACAACTGGAATAGTCACTAGTCCAAATGTTTGTGAAGCCCCCCGCTAGCCTCGCCGTGTGAAAGAGGCATGTTGCAATTATACTTTAAACCTGTTTTAGGATGGTGTCGTGCTCTGTGCCGACTGTGCTCTGCTTGTACACAAGGATCACTACCTGACACCGTTCCTGGACCCTAGCGGCGCCGCCGATGCCACGATTCCAGCGTCGGTAACCGCACGATCGCCCGCAGCCACTGCCGTCAACGTAGACGAACTTTGGCGGCTGATAGATGCGTGTGTAGAAATGGGACAGGTCAACCTGACCGTTAAACCAAGTACTCGAACAGGAGCTTCTCGCCCACGGCTGTGTGTCAGTTGCTGTAAGCACCTTGTAATTAGTGGCCTGCGGAACGCTAATTACCCATGCAGACTTGCAGCGACTGAATGTAACACAATTGCGATTCGCCAACAGTAAAAAATTCTGCACCTTCCAGGTGGGCACTTGAAAACCATCGTCCTGGCTCTGGTCAAATTCATCTTCGTTCTACTCGGCATCATCCGGTTCGTCGTAGTTGCGGTTTTTATCGCGTTGATCTGCTTCGCTCTCTTCGGACCGCTGAGTGTCGTCATGCTGGTGTCCCTCATACTTGTTTCTATCGGAATCGCAGCATGTTGCTGCCGCCGCCGGAACCGTTCTAGGGAACACTGACCGCTAACTGCATTGCACTTACCTACATCTACTAACCGGATGAATGCGTGATATGTGATATCCCTCATCCATGCTTTCCTCGCGGAAGACTTAAAACCTCAAGATGAAACTTTACATCTTTTAGGTGTCGGTATTCCTACCAAGGTTTTCACACTAGTTAAGATGTTTGTTAACATACAGGGGAAGGGGGGGGGGCGTTAAATGGCTGTTCACACATTTCGCAAAAACGGGTGGACCCCGAATTTGTTTTGTGATTTCACGTACCAAATTTCCGGGTGGTCCCTTTCGGTGTTGCTACGACGGGTCCTCGCCGGAAAACGTTAGGCTTCCTATGGTAACATCTAGAAAATATTGTGATTCGCAGGCCCTTGCCCCTCGTCACGAGCAACAATAGCTGACTTGACGACGCTTTTTAGCATCATCGCTGCTGTAGTATGGGCCTTGTGCCTTGTGCACTCCGGTCAGGCCCCGCCCCGTTGTCGATGCTCGATGTGTTTCGGTTTGATTAGTCAGTCGGTGATAGAACGGTATCAGAGAAGGTGGCCGTGTCGTCCAGGGGAAGCCCTCTAGGGGCAGGTGCCAGGTATGAACTGTAGGGATTGCAGCTCGAAGAGGATCTGGGAGCGACCCCAACGTAGCGACCTCAACATCTATCACTACAGGCTCCTTCTTAGAAACGCCGAGGATCGTGCCAACGTTTGAATGCATACTAATGCCCGTAGTGTCCTTTCTTGTCCCGACTCAGTCGCCGAGTCCCATCAATCAATTTCTGGAAATCCGTTTCTCTTAGCATTTCCTATTTTTTTTGCTCTAGAAGCTAGTTCTAGCTTTCCTTGACTCTGGTTTCTGTAAAAGATTTCTTATTGCATTCGTTAGCACGCGTAGAACTAAGGATGATTGCCTTCGGTTACTTCGCCACTTTACACCTGACTGTCGCCCCGTTTACGGACGTTGCTACCGGTGATTGCGGGTACCCAGCATTCTGTTCTAGCGCACATACCTATGTGTTTTTTTCTGGATACGGTTCATTTAAGCAAAGGCTGGGCGTTTTTGTTTAGACAATGAAAAATGCGTATGCTACTGCTTCGGCCTCTGCGTGCAGCAGCCGCCGTTCATGACAAGGTGCGCCGCGTGCCGACATCCACTAAAAATGCAGCTTTCCTTGACTTAGTGATAGGAAACGACGATGCGTCGATTGTTTACGAGAACACTCCGGAAGCAACGAAACCTTATTGAGAATGGGCTTGGCAGCCCGTCTACTCCCCCCCCCCCCCGCCTAAACGTTGAGGACAAACTGTATGTTCGGTAACGTCTCTTGGTCGCGCAGATGTCATGCACCTTTTTCGACAGTATTAACATTCCTGCAAGGTTCATTTGGAAGCTCTTTACCGTTCAAGCGTAAATAAGCCACGGTGAACAGTCTGTTAGTATTTTGGCGATGACGTACATACGCTTGGGAAGTACTGGTTGTCGCCTGAACCGAAGGAAATCCATCTCCCGTAGTTATCATCGTCGCTAACCGACATAGCGGCCATACATTCGTCGTAGAACCAGCAGTGCGGTTGTGATGGTGCCCAGTTCACGTAATCGACTGGGGAACCGTCAAGCCACTGCCATGTAGTAGTGCCGTTCGGAGCATGCAGTGGGAGCCAGCCACTGTCATAAGTCGGGTACCATCTCGACTTGGAAAGGAATTCTGAAGAACTTTTTTTCCGACAGCCCTATAAGTAAACTTACGGGCCATAGCACTGTTGATAACCTCGTTGTGCACAGATACTCCCGGATGGCACGAATAAAACCATTCCTCAACATATAGCTGAAAGTCTTTAGTAACGACTGAGGATCACGTCGGGTTGCAAGGCACGTGGAACGGGTGCGACCTTTACTTCTATCGTAAGTACGGGACCGATATGTACTAGCATGGAAACGGCACGCACCACGATAAGGTGGCTCACCGCTAGAAAAACTAGGTTTTATGCCGCGTACTATCAAAAAGTTTTGACAGGTTTGCTCATTGCTTAGCTGAATCTTAGCTGGAACTGAGCTATCTGGGGGATCTAGGAAGATTTCAGTTTATGAAAATGACCCAGAGTAAGCGGTTTAGCCCAGCGGGATACTTACATCAGTCCAGCACTGATTGGCGAAATTGGGTTCGCACGGATGCCCACTCTCACTGATCGTTGGAACTTCGCAGATATATGGTTTGAGCTGGTAGCACGACTCTGCGTACCATTGTCCTGTGCTGGTGGAAGGAGCCAGGCAAAGGCTCCCACCGTCTCCTGGCTGACCTAAAGCTGTTTATTTATTATAACATATAAGCTTAATTTACGGTTGATACAGGTTTTATTTTTCTGTTGAGCAGAACAATTTTCGAAAACAACGAACGAACCTTTCGCCCAGTTTGTGTATCGGAATTCCATGCCGTCGGTCCACGACCATGCATCACCGTTTTTGCTCCCGCCTAGCCACGTGTCAGGCGAAGACCATCCTCCACACAGTGACTGCAGGAAGGAACCCACAAAAGCGTTTTTGATTGACGCCAAATTGCCACCGCTCGTTTCGCACGACTCCTCGGCGGCATACCTATTCACGGATGGACACAACTGTCGACGAACAATCGTTGTAAGAAAAGGGCATTGGGAGCAGCAAGCATTGAGTTACTAACCGCCCAGGAAGCGTCCAGAAATTACGTAAAGGTTACGGCGCCCTTGTCTGCACCCCCTTAACCCGCTGATACTTGACGCCTGAAATTGTTGCAACACGCGCAATATAATTTCTGTTCCGTCGTTGTAGATCAAAGCGCATTTGGCGAGTCGGAAAGTGGGTCAGAACCGTTGGAATCGCAACGTTTTGTCTTAGCGGTCTTTGAAAAAACACTGTTTTGAGACCTTGAAATTACCGCATGTTTCGGCCCCGGTCTCGGCCTTTAAGACGGTTTATTGTCCCGGGTCTTTTCTTACGGCACTTCACGTTTATCGACTCATTATACAGCTTGGGCCTATACCTCGAGGCCTTAGTAAGCAATATTTTTTCTTGACCATAGGGTGCGCCCTTACCTTATCGGGGCTTTCAAATTTTTTCGGCGAACTGCCAAGTTCATTGAACTTTGGTGTACGCTGGTCCGAGACCTACTCCTTGTTACCGTATTGGTTCTAATATAAGACGATGCCTTCTATTTTTCGATGGTCAAATTTTCGAGGTTTTCGTGAAAATCCTAAAGGGTCCCCCTATGGATTTAGCAAAATTTTTCGAAATCTTACTGACAAAAAGTTCTCGCCTAAAATGAATAGTTATGGCCTTAAACGCATTCTAGACATGTCTCCGTGACAAGCCAACTTTGAAATTTTGGCGCTCGTATTCTATTAGAGCTTGTCTTCTATTAGAGCTCGTCTATTATTAGAACCAATACGGTATGTATTTTCTGGACTGTATATTGTATTTCTGACGTTTGATTGGTACGCGGAGGATACGTCCTGACCTCTGCTTGGGACCTTATAAATTAACACTTCGGTATCTAGCCACTTACCAGTTTGAGGGCGTAAAAAAGACCTTGTAGCATTCGTCTTCGGCAAGACTCTGGATCGACCCTACAGGACATTTTCCATTTGCATTAACGAAGAGAGTCGCCAAAGCAGCCACTGCGAACTTCTTTAAGCAAAGACCTTCCATGAACACCAAGGCGCGCCTACCAATACGAACCACACCTCGATCTTTTGTTATTTTTGCAAACTAGCTTGCTACGATAACGATTCTTGTCGTCGTTATCAGGACATTTCTTGACAACAGCTCGAGAGAACGAAAGAGCCACGTGACGGACAGCGTGAGGCATCAATGTAAACGAAACTATGGCGTCGAAATGGAGCACTGCATCGCTTGTTCAAAAGAGTTTATAGATAAGGAACAACAGTTAGAAGTAATTTAGTAGTATGGCTTTGTGCTACAAGCCCAAGCTTCAAAACCATATTTGTCGGGCCCATACTGGTCATAGTTCGTAAACCAGGTACCGTAGGTGGAGTCGTTTCGAATTGAAACGTAAGGATAACATCGACGGTTATCCACACAGTTCGGCTCACCATGAGCCCCGTTCGTGTAGACCACTTGAGATCCATCGAGCCACTGCCAATTGCCTTTCTCCTTGGTCATGGCGAGCCATGCCGCATAATGACCAGGAGCCCACTTGTCAATTCCGTTAAATTCCGCAAACAAAAAATCTGCAAAGTGAGAAGTGCTTGTGCTTAGGCTTCGGCACGAGATGATAATTTCTTTGTACGTTCTCTGTCGACGCCCTCCCGTCAAATGCCATTTTCCGTAATGACGGACAACTGAGAAATTTTCTATCTGTTAAAGATGGGCGTAAAAAGGTCTGGTTCGAGTCCGGGTGCGCGATCAAGTTTAAAGAAAACCACGCGAAAGTTGGGTACACACCCATAATTAGCGCACATTCGGTGAAGACAAAGGTCGGTTGGAAGTTGTGGATCAAGCTATTAGCCTTTTCCAAAAAAAACAGAGAACTTTTTAAAACTCGGCGGAAAATGGTAAATAATAAAAAGCTTGGATGCTTTTAGTGGCACCGGTTTCGTTCGGTGGTGACCTCCTCTCGGACAGAGCCTTCCGCGTCGAAAGATGGGAAAACCGAAAGAGACAGAACGAACCCTACCTAGGAAGAGAATGGACGTACCTACCTGTATATGCACTATTTATCAGCGGATCGTGTATTGGTATCCATGAGACGGTGTAACCATAAATTTTTTTACCAATGTCGTTGCAGTAAGTAGCGTTCCATGCGTCATTCCACTGCTATAAAGTTAAACTGTCATGCGATATGTTCAGCATGCTTACGATCCAGCATTCATGTAACTTAGCAAAATACGTCCAGCCCGGCGGACATCTGAAGTACCATTGTATCGGCGCCGGCGTTGTCGTTGAGCAAGGTGGACACTCCGCTGATGTTGTAGCCGTCGTCTGACAAGTTTCAGAGGGCTGGCACGGCGGACAAGTACGCGGACGCTTTGGGTGCGGCGTCGTAGAGCACGGCTGCTCCGCGTCTGGAACAGATGGAACTTCGCAGAAAAACGGCTTCAGCAGGTAGCAAGATTGTGCGTACCACTGGCCTGTGACGGTAGATGGGGCCAGGCACATAGATCCTCCGTCACCGGGCTGTCCTAAATCGTACAGTACTATTACCCAGCAATTCCTACAATTACGTTATCATTCAAATGAAAGCCTATGCTGAGCTTATTTTAAGTCAGCAAGAAGGGCAATTAAGAGGCGGAATGCCAACCGCCTTTTTGGTTCAGCCTCGTTCAGTTCATTTCGATTTGCACTTGCCACTCGAATTAGCGAAGGCCCTACCTATAGCCCAATTCGTGTAATCAAATGACGTCCCATCGGTCCATGTCCAGCTCTCGTCTGTTTCGTCTTCGCTACCACCTAACCACATGTCCGATGAGGCCCATCCGGCGGCCTGGCCCTGGAGAAACGAATTGTTAAATGCGTCGCTGACGGATGCCAAGTGACCTCCTTTCATAATGCACGCTTCTTCTGCTGCATACCTAAAGTAAATAGTGGTAAGGAAGGTGCCATCGGGCCACGATATCTGTCCGCATCCGACTTCAACTGATGGTGGTCTTCCGTCCAGCTTCAGTCTCGTTTTGTTGATCCGTTGCATTTCCCCTTTCTCTTGATAACCCGTGACAACAAATACAGTTTCACCGCACCTTTGCGTGTTTTGCAACCTTAAAGTGGGACCAGCCTTTAAGGAAGTAAAGATCACAGCTATCAGGAAGCTCGCGCACTTTGCCAGCGGACTCCATGCTTAGGACGTCAGATGCGTACAAAGGCTTACCAGTTTGCTGGTGTGAAGGTGAAAGTATAACATTCTGCAGGCCTCAATCCTTGAAGACTTCCCAGTGGGCACTTAGCATCTGCCCGCAAAAAATACTGCGATGATTACGAGCCAGATCATCGTCTAAAGATGGAAGTAAATGACTTGACATGATATTGCAGATTCCAGAATCACCCTAGCTCGAGGGAAATCTGTCCTAGTTTCGTGGGACAGCTTGCTGATACATTTACCAAAAAGCGGTTTTTAGAAAAACGTCACGTTTTGTCATCGAGACTTGGCTCTTTTCTCTTATCACTTTGTTTACACTTTCCGCTCTCGTTCAAGAACGACCCAACGATCCTTTGATAAAGCTGACGATGCTGACTGCTGCAGAGGGCCCTTTGCAGGGGTCAAATCATAACTGAGCTAGCAAAAAAGTAAACAAGAGAAAGGTTAAGTTTACTTTATACGGACACCATCCATCAACAGACAGCAGCAGTTATGTGTAGGCAACTACAGAATGAGAGGCAGTATTGCTAGTGTCGTCTGGAACCACGCTTGACTGTGATGACTAGAGTCCCGTAGTAACTACGTGCTTCAGCTTCGATGGCGAAGCTCTTCGCCACGGTGAGCTCTACCAACGTTCGTAAACATTCCTGGCGTGTCGTCTGGAACCTGCTGGCACATGGTTAGCGAGACTTCGTACGTCACCGGACCAGCGGCACGACGGAAGTTCTGAACCGTTGCCAGTTACTGGTGAATCACCAGCAAAATCGAGGACCATGTTCCCAGATTGCCAACAAGGATTCGCTTAGCCCCACTAGTTAGCCATCATTAACGTGCAGTAACTGCGGACCGCGCCAGTTTTCGGCTTGATAAACACCTTAGCAGGGATGTGGTCAATGCTTGTATTCGGAAGCTGGGCGGTCCACAGATTGTACTGCCAATGCATTTACTGCCAACTTCATCTACTGCCAAAAAAGGGGCTTTACTGCCAATGACTTTACTGCCAATCGATGGCCAAATGCCTTTACTGCCAACGAAGTGCTTCTACTGCCAATGACCTTTTATTGCCAATGAACTTTACTGCCAACAACACCTATAGACAACTTTTACGGCCAATGACCCCTAGGGACAACAGCCGGCACATCGCATAGTGCCAGGGGCGTTGTCGGCCATTGTCGAACTAAAGCTAAAGCCAAAAAATGTCACTCAATAAGCATCAGAACAGAGAAACGAAGCGGCCACTAGCTGGCCGTGCCTCATGCCTAAAAGAAAGACAGTGGGCTAAGCAAAACACTTGGCTTATTATCTTACCGAACGAGCCGTTGGCGATCCTTGTCTTCGTCGTTCTGCAGCTGAGTGATGAACTTGTCCAGGGCCGGATGCGCCGAGGTGAAGGTGTTGTTGAACTCATAGTGCCATCCCTCGACCGCTAAGTGACCATAGGAGGGTGAGCAAGATTCTCTTCTCTTACCGTTGCTGGTGCGGTGTAGCTCCTGCAGAATGGCCATGAAGCAGTTCCAGAGAGCCGGCCGGAAGCGAGGGGCCGCGGCATCGGGCCGTTGCACGTAGGTGTTTTTGAAATAGTCCTCGAAGCCTGCAAAACTTGTTGTTACAGTGTTTAAGCTAAGAGACTCCGGCAACTTACGGATCAAGGCNCCCAGCCGCCGGCCGGTGGTATGCGAAAAGCGACGCCTCGGATGCTCAGGAGCACAGTATTTTGGCGCGCTTCATGCCGCCAATTCAAACGCGCTTAATGGACGTGTAGCCAACGGCCGCAAGCCATAAACAAGCCTGCACTAAGCACAACAACGTAAAATTAATGTTTTTTTGAATTGGCAGTAATGTCCCGTTGGCAGTAAAGACTAGTTTATTGGCAGTAAAATCCAAGCCGTTGGCAGTAAAAACTCAAAAAAATTGGCAGAAAAATCTTGGCAGTAAAAGATTGGCAGTAGAATTCGTTGGCAGTAATGTCATTGGCAGTAAAAACTGTTGGCAGTAATGGTATTGGCAGTAAATGCATTTTGGCCATTGGCAGTAAATGCATTGGCAGTACAATCCGAACACCAGCTGGGCGCATGCTTGGGATCGGTAATTCGGTTTTGGCCAATGTTGAGTTTTTCATTGCTTTGTTCGCGATATAAAACGGCCCGCCGCAAGGAGCCGTTGGGCGTAGCTAAACATTTCTCAGTAATCTGGTTTTGCAATATTGCCCCGATTTTTCGGCACACACTATGACATACCTCCAAAAGCTGGTCAACAAAGCGCTGTATCTGTTGGAACTCGTCCGCCGACGCATTGCATTTGTGCGAGTTCCATTTGAAGTGTCACTTCTTGTCCGCGTGGAGCCATGGGAGCCGGTTGCGCCGGCTCAAGGATCGTACTGCTCAGGCTTAATGTCGTGCACTGCTGCACTGCTGGGAAGCCGAAAAAGCCAGAAAGCGATGTAAACGTCGTCACAGAGCCAGAACGTCTTAGTCTGCTACACACTCGAAAAGTTGGCGCAGACGGCGTGTCATGCTACAGCTCCTTGCTAAAGAACAGACGCGATAGTGCTACCGCTGCAACATCGGGCCCCGTGAAGCGAGAGGGAAGCAGAAGTTTGTCGACCCTACAAGAATCCATCACCTTATAAACATGATAGACGTAGTCAGCACAAAATGGTAAATTTCCACCGTTTGTTTAACCGTTGCAACGGCCGAAGAGCATTTCAGCAGCGGGCGCAGCGGTAGCGTTCGTTCCAGCAAGCATTCGCACATACCTAACTACTGGGACATCAGCAACGTCGATGACGGAACAACGCAGAAAAGGTTGCAGATCGCTCAGCCGTGCATTGCGAGGCACACTGTTGCTGTCGTCATTTCATTGCGGAGAGCGACCACACAGACTTCATCGCAACCGGTGACGAGGAAGTTAAGATGGCGCGGAATCGCATCGAAGTTGTCGACGAATTTCCGTAACTGACGTAATTTCCGTAAGAACGGACTAATCTCGGTTACCGTATTTTGTCTAATAAATCCCCCGGGGGGTCAAATTCGAAGAGGTCAACGGGGCCGGGGGTCTATTAGGTGGGGGGGCCTATTAGAGGGAGGGCGATTATTTTAAAACTAAAAATTTTCGGGCCGAAGGCCCGAAAATTAGGGAAATTTGTACCCAAATCGACCAAAAATGCACCAAAATTTGGTCTTATCATTGAGTATTTTGTCCAATATGTCTACTTTATGCCTAAATATGCACTAATTAAGCTTTAATAGCCCTAAAATACCCCTAAAAAGAATACGGTACCTTATTGTTCGGTTTTAGCTCCGTCCCTCGAATCCAGCCTCTCGAATAGAGTCCTCCCCTTTCCGAGACCTCTCGGAAAGGTTAGAATAAATACGGTCAGCTCTCCCACTTTAAAAGAGCTTCTAAGAATACGTAAAACCTTAGCCGAGGCACTGGAGGCATTCGAGAAGCAAGGACACCACCCGTCGTTTCTGCAGCCGTCCAACATCCGCTTCATCGCCTCCGAGGACGCGACGAAAGGACGCTACACAGGTTTCGCCGCGAAGGCCGAGATCGTCAACAACGGCATGGCTCTGGCGGAAACGAAGAAGTGTGAGGAGACTCGCGAACTGCTGGCTCCGGAGATCCTGGAGGGCAAGCCGAAAACGCCGACCTCCGCATCGTACTCCCTCTTCCGCATGTACTACAATGTGCTCAAGTCGAAGCGGAGGCTCCGCGAAACTCCGGTAAGCGTCAAAGTTTTGCGAGTTAGTGATCTAGCCAATGGTAAGTGACTTGGCCTTGGTAGGTCTCCACAGGGCGCCCCTAGTATTTAGTGTTTCATAGTGAGCAAGAGCCAGAATTCATTCAAATTGATTGGTAGCAAGATTCCGTCTCATTTCCACTGACTTTGGGTTCAGTTCTCTGTATTTTGAGGTAACTTCACTTTCAGGCGCTTATTCCGCCAGTGCCCTTTTTTAAATCTAAATGGTCGAACCATTACCGCTAAACTGGCACTGCGAACATGGCCGCGCCGTGTTCCGCGCAAAAGGCAAATCACGGGCGTCAGGATTTTTTACCTAAAAAGACTCCCTTTAGCTCCGTCCTTGTCCATCATTGCGACTGGCATAATCACGAATTAATCCACTCACTTCCAGGACAGGAAGTTCCATTTCGTCGAGGAGGCGACCATGCGCAAAGGGCCGATGACAGAGGCCGGCTGGTGGGAGCTGAACCCGTTCATCATGAAGGCACTAGGCGGAGGACTGAACCCTGATCCGGGAGAGCGCCTATCGATAGGTACGCAACTTCGAGAAAGAGTTGTAAAACGACGAAAATGTCAATTTTAGGAGCGTTCACCCGTCTCTTCAAGCGAACGACCGACGACCGTTACGTGGACAGCCGCATGTGTGTGGACGCCTTTGACCCTGACGACTACAGAGCGATCCATGATGCAGTCTGGTTCAATGACTAACAGTCTCAGCCGGGTTTGCACCTCAGCAATGAAACTTCCAATGCCTCTCATTCAGTCAACGTTCGAATAAATGATCACCGAGCGGCATCTTCGGGAGCATAATGCAAGCTAATGTTCGGCATCACCCAGGGATGCAGTGCCCGAGGTAATGGTAATGGCCAGAAATCGGCTCAGTGGGTAATGGTAATGGAGGTAATGGTAATGGCACCAAAATCGGCTAGTGGGTAATGTAATGGTAATGGTAATGGCACTTTGTGGTTTTGCCATTACCAGATAAGCACTAGATAAAATGCCCGCGGCAGCGACGCCAACGCAAATTTTCATCATATTTGTCAGTTTTTGCTTCAATTTCGTTGGTATTTATGCGGCGGGCTTCTCGACATCGTTGTATATTGTCATTATACGTACTAGCTATGCCATGATGGTCACCTAAAGCGTTTTGGGAAGTTTACTACTTGAAGTATAGCTCTTGCAGGACCCGCGCGTCAGGGTCCAGACTTGGATTGGAAGGGAGACACCACAAAAGCCGTAGGCGATTGTTTTAGAGAAATACAGTGATTGTTGGCTCTGGCGGCGCCTAGCGGCGGGCCCTTTTTACGTATGTGGGGTCCTAGCAACGCCACTGTATGGACATCACGTATTTTCGGAAGCCGAGCTGCTATATCGTGCCGAGGCCGAGAAAATGTCGAGATTCTCGCCTCGGTTATCCGGCTTAGCCGATGCCGAGATTCTCGCCAGGGCACTCAGCTCGGAATTGGGTTCCTCGGTTCCGCATGGCTCACATCGGCTCGACCCTTGATTCGGACGAAACGGCTCTTCTTCTCCCACTTTTGTGACGTTTCGCTGCTCGGCTCCTCTGCATGGGAGCAGATGGTGGCGGTCTCGACTCGGCTCGGCTTCTCAGTTCGGGAAGGGTGCCTCGGCTCGGCTCCTCGGCCCGGGCGTGTCCCTCATTTCGGCTTCAGAAGTGGGGGAGGGGGTTGTCATGCCGATCCCTAACATGCATGCAATCCTCATTAGCGACGATGTCTACGTATGACGTTAGCAAGCGCTTGTGCTCCTTAAACACATAGACAGGCAATACACCATGTTAAAGAACATAAAACATACACATCCTTCAGGTCTTCAGGCCTTCTGGGCAAAGAAAACCCAAAAAAAACCTTACAAGTAATGGTAGTGGGTAATGGCGGTAATGGTGATGGCCAGAAATCGGCTAGTGGGTAATGGTAATGGCAAGTATCGCGCTTAACTCAATAACTCAATACGCTTAACTCAATCGCTCAATGGCATTAACTCAATTAAAGCGCTTCGGGACAGCGTTGATCTTCATAGAACGATCATTAGTTTTCCAATTTTAATTGTTTTGGGGAAAATTTTCCACAATATCTCAGGGAATTTCCCTGGTGTTTTCAAGTCCGGTTCACATCCCGAGAAAAAAGAAACGACAGTCGTTTCAATCAATACCATCTGCGAAAGCGACCTCTTCCACACTGATAAGTCTTCTTTCTTTCAGGAGGACAACCCATCGAAAAATGAACATGAATGGCGGCCACCTGCTTCCAGTAGACGTTACGAATGCGTTCGAACACGATGAACTATTCCCGCTGAAGTTCTACGAAGGGAACCAGCTGCGAATCAACGAAGTCTTCCAGAAGGCCGGTATGTGAGATACCGTATTTTCCGATTTTAGCCCGCTCCTTGATCTTGATCTAGAATACAGCCCTCCCCTCCTCTCGGAGGCCTCTGAAAATGTTCGAATAAGTACCATATTGTGTCTAATAAATCCCCTTGCTCTAGTATACCCCCTCCGAACTTTACACCTGACTGGGGGATATGTGTTATACTTGGACGACCGTACCGTATTCCGTACCGTACCGTACTGCGTACCGTATTCTACGGTACGGAGTACGGTACGGCTCTGGGTCAGTACGGGTTTCCGTACCGTACCGTACTGGTACGGTACGGAGTACGGTACGGCAGGACCCCCAGTACGACGCCGTATTCCGTACCGTACTGCAGGCAAAAAAATGCACATTTTTAGCCAAGATCAAGCAAATTTTGGCCATTTTTGACAGGAATGCGAAAAATTTCTTCAAGAATGACGGTATTCAGTTCTATTTTACACCAACAATTAACGTTAATAACATTTAATGTTGATGGCGTTGTTGTTTGAAGTCCTAATGTGTCGGTTTACCTGAAAAAAGGTAAAAAATTTCACATTTTTTATTACCGTATTACGGCGCCGTACTCCGTACCGTACC
>JNEY01000901.1:0-16866 GCA_020875895.1 Aphelenchus avenae
CACAATCGACCGGAAGTCATCCAGATCGACCGTGTACGGGGAAAATGTCATCGCTTCCGTGACCTCAGTCGGAAACCGTGCGTCACGGGCAAACATGAGGAAAAATCCGGTCTCGCCTGTCTCCTGGTGCGGGCTGATGTTTAACGCGAACGTGACAAACTCGAGACGTTCACGCCATCCCTGCGGAATCGAAATTGTCTGAGAAAGCATTTTGATGAGCTGCCTACCGGTACGCTCTGCAAGTCCGTTGCACCGGGGATTATAGCCCGCCGTGGTGGTTTGACCCATTTTGAAGGTCTCGGTAAGTGAGAGGATAATTTTGTTGCATATCTCTCCGCCCATATCCGAATGGATGCGCTGGCACGGCCCGTACACCAAGAATACTTTGCGCACTAGCGCGTCAGCTACGCTTTCAGCAGTTTTGTCGAACAGAGGGCAGGTGACGACGTATTTTGAGAAATGGTCGACGCAGATCAAGGCGTATTTGTGTCCCGATTCAGCGAGCGGCAGCTGCAACAGATCGATGCACAACAGTTCCCATGGAGCGCTGCTCACAATAGGCTGAAGAGGAGGAACATTGTTTCGCGGTTTGCGAGTGTACGCGCAGACCTGGCATGCTCGGGCAAACTTTTCGCAATCACTTCGCCACCAGTACCACCATATCTGGCCACCAGTATTGTTTCCGAAGCATTCTGTAAATCTTACTGCCACATGCGTGCGCAGCAAAAGTTCCGCTATGCCTCTCATCAAAAAGCGTGCGGCGAAACTCCTCGCGAAACTCCTCGGCGAAACTCGACGGCTGAATCGCAATCGCAATTCAGCCGTCTCTGGTTCAACGTAGTGCAACTTTCCTTCAACAAGGGCAAACTTTTCCGCTTTTTGCACTAATTCATGCAGTGTCTCCGGGCACTTCGGCAACTCGCGCTCGCTAAGAAACTTGTAAACGTCCGCAAATTCGCATGTCATTAGGCACTCATTCCACGTTCTTTCCCCGCGCGGTTTGAGAAGAGATGAGTCCTCGAATCGCTGCTGTTCCTCCATAGTTTCGCCTTCGCCTGGGCTTTCGGTGGCTTCGCTAATCGGCTGAAGGTCGCTAGCTGTGCTACGCTGCTGTTCTCTGAGCGCGTTTTCTCGTGCCATGCGGCGTGTTGTGACCGCTACCACCACAATTCCTTGCACAGCCACCGAACGGCTCAGAGCGTCCGCAGCCACATTACCTTTTCCGGGCTTGTAAACGACAGACACGAAAATCGAAGCGTGACATAAGTTGCATAGCCCACTTATCGATTCGACTGTTCCCACACTCCCTCGTTTTGGTAAACATTGAGACTAGTGCGGAATGGTCCGTTTCTACCACTACCGGAAGACCGATAAGATATGGCGCCAACTTAGTGAAGCAGTACTTAACGCTTAGCGCTTCCAGCTCAGTAATGCCGTAATTTTTCTCGGCCTGCTTCGTGGTGCGAGAGACAAAGTGAATTGGCTGCAGCGCGCCGCGACTATCTCTCTGGCACAGAATTCCGGCGACTCCTTCCTTACACGCATCGGTTTGCAGAACTAGCGGCCTAGCGGGGTCATCTTTCGCGGCCTTGAAGTCCGGGAATTGCAGGGTGACCTCTTCGCAAACAAGGCGTTTTAATTCCTTAAATGCGGCCTCCTGTTTGTCGGTCCATTTGAATTCGACGGCCTTCTTAGTTAGCTCGTCCAGCGGCCGGCAAATTAATGCAAAGCCTTTGATAAATTTTCGATAATGACCAACGAGTCCCCGAAAGCTTTGCACATCGCGCACATTTTTTGGGCGCGGAAACAATGACATGGGCGCGAGCTTCTCAGTGTCCATTTTCAGTCCTTCTGGTGATAGAATGTGACCTAGATACTTAACCCAAGCGGCGGCTAGGCGGCACTTTTTAGGCTTAAGCTTGAGCCCCGCGTTTCGCAACCGGGTGAATACTTCGCGCAAGTGAGCTAGATGTTCTTCCCAAGTTGAAGAAACGACCAGCAAGTCGTCGAGAAAAATATACACGTAATCGTTTACGATGCCGTCAAACACTCTCTGCATGAACTGCTGGAATGTGCCGGGAGCATTGGTTAAGCCGAAGCTTAGAACGTTGAAGTGGTAGAGGCTGCCTAGTGCAGGGAAGGCAGTGAGCGGCTTCGACTCCTCGTCCAAACAAATTTGCCAATATGCACTGAGCATATCGAGACTAGTGAAGTACTTCTTGGGACCCATGGTCAGCAACACGTAGTCGATGTTCGGCAAGGGACCCGCAAATTTCGAAGTCCGAGAATTCAGTATGCGGTAATCCACGCAGAAGCGAAGCTGGTCATCACATCGTTTCCGAACCAAGACGACAGGGCTCGAGTAACTACTGTTTGACGGGCTAATCACTTTTCGCTCCAAGTAATCGCGAATCATTGCCGCCACTTTCTCACGGAGCGCATAAGGCAGCGGCCTCTCGGGCAAGCGGACGGGCGTTTTGTCGGTCAGCTCAATTTTATGGGTCCACAAACTTGTCTGACCGAGCTCGCTGTCCGACAGTGCAAAGATACTTAAAAATTCCGCAAGCAACGCATTCAGTTCGGCCACCTGTTCAGCGCGCAACTCCACTTCAGGACCGCCAATCAATTCCAGCAAAATGCGCAATCGCTCTTGCGGGTCGGTAGGCGGGCACGGGGCAACATCGGCCGCCACTGCGTTTATTGCGGGAGGTTCGCTTTGTGCAAGCAACTCCTCCAAGATATCGGTAGCGATGATATCCGAGCTGGTATAAATCTCCTCAACGCGGTCAGCAGTACCTACGACCTGGTTCTCGCCAATAGTTATGGGAGACGCGCTACCGTTCGTAAGCAAAAAGCTAACTTTGCCATTTTGGATCTTTACTACCTGCTCGCCACTAACTACCGATTCAAGGCTGGGTCTCGCGCAGCAAATGTTCTCGCCTGGCATATCGACGCATGTATGCACAGCTGACTGACTGAATGGAGGAATAACTGTGGTCGCGGAGGCGCAGATGTCCACCGTCGGGACGGCGGCCTCTTTGCTCTCGCATTCGCTTTCCGAGTCTACCAGATAATCCCGGCCTGTGTATGAATTGACCAATTGGAATCCGAGCTCACTCAAGCAATTAGTTCCTAGGATAAGCGGAAATGCTAGAGTTTCTGTGGCCACTTGGAACTCAACGGGCACGCAGTGACCTCCGTAGGAAACGTCAAGCGTAACTGCGGCTGGAGATAAAAGCGTGCTGCGATTTGCGCAAGAAATGGATGCTACTGAACATTTGCGCAACGGTACGTCTTCAAGTTTTGCTCCCGATTTTAGGATCAAACCTTTTAGGAATCCCGACTTTAAGAGGCAAATTCTTGAACCGCTGTCAAGTAGAGCTTCACACGGCATGCCGCGCACTCTAACTATCGTCAAGCAGGTTAATCCCAGCGCTGCAGGTTTTGCATCTGAGCTGAGCGCTGCAACCGTCGCACGTTCCCTTGTTTTGCCCAATCTAGCCTCATTTTCCGGCGGATCGAAAACGACTATCGTATTTGCGGTCGCATCAAATTCCGACTTCTGGCGACGACTCGGGCGGCGGCGCTGGCGGCGAGACAGTCCGGCCGCAACCGCGTAAGGGTCAAAATATGAGTCATCCATCTGCTGCCATACGTTCATCATTTCCGGCCCTTCGGTGTCATCTTTAGGAGAAATAACCGAACTCTCACTCTGGTTACCCGGATCAACTGCCGCGCTAGCTGCAGGGGCGCGCGGTGCTGCAAAGTTATTTTTTGCCGGAGGAAACTGGCCTTGGTAGCGCAGCGGCATTCTATTGGGATTAAAGTTTGCGGGTGCGTCGCGGCGCTGCGGCGCGATGGCGTCGCGGCGTGGCTGCGGTTGCGGCGGTCCAGCGCGGGCGGCGTTAGACGCTTGCTGCGCCGCGGAAGTGCCTTGTGCTACCGACTCATGCGTCATGCCTTTGTACTGGTCAAGATTTGCCCTCAGTGCGGCAGCGTGGTCAACGAGCCTGCGGAACTCCATGTTGTCACGCTTCTCAGTTAGGGACGGGATCAGTTCACGGTCATTAACCCAGTTCACGAAGTACGCTTTGCACAACTCATCAACTTGGCTTGCAGGACAGTCCGCATCACATGCATTACGAACTAGCTGCGACACTCTGTCACCGAAATCCGCAACAGACTCATTAGCTCTGCGCGGTTTCCCGGAAAGTAAGTCGCTTAGCGTGCGAACCCTTTTTGGCTCCTCATTCGCAAGACGTTCGAGAAGTTCACTCTTCACAGCTGCGTAATTGTCTTGCCAGCGGCCCGGTATGCTGGAGTAAACTAGCTGCGCTTTGCCCTCCAACTTAACATCCAGTGCGTCGAGTTTCTCCTCCTCGGTCCAGTCACGGGTTAGCAACTCAAACTGGCGGAAGTATCTGCGGACACCCTCCGGGCCTTCTGATCCGGTCAGAACCTTTAACGTGGTGAGCCCCGTAGCGTAGCGGTTACTAGCATGGAGCTGGGCCATTTGCTCTGCGAGCGTCAAAACTGCCTTACCGATCTCCATGTTCGGGTCGGTGACTTTCGCTCCCTTTTCGCCCTGGCCATTGGGCTTGAGACTCAGCTTGCTGACTTCTTTCTGTACAGCTTCAGTCGGTGGAGGCATCGTTGCGCGAGATCGGTACCTGCTAACATCGTAGTCAGGCTGGTCATATGCGGTATCACGCTTTGTGGTACGATACGGCACGCGAGAAATACGGTTATAATCCCTATCGGAATATCCGCCGTCTGAATCGGATGCGGCGTACGCATCTTTACTTGCACGATAAAGACGTTCCTCACGCTCACGGGAAGATCTCAACCGCTCACGCTCCCGAGCCAGACTCTCAGCTCGGGCCTTTACCTCCTGGAATTCGTACGCTAAGTCGCGCAATCGCTCTTCAGTTTCCTCCAAACGATTGTCCACAACTACCTCCTCAAACTCATTAAGTAAGGGACGGTAGGATAAAACACGATTCGGCCTGCGATCGGAAGCCTGAATGGTTTCTGGCGGACTCTCTGAGCGATCATCTCTTACGCAGGTGGCGACGGCTTTGGGTTCCCCTCGGTACCGCGGCCGCTTTTGCACAATAGTGTCCGGGCGGCGGCATTTGCTCGTGACGCTCTCTACGGCGAACCGCGACGAGCCAACTTCTTTCTGCGCATTTCCCTTTGCCAGGACGTCCTTATCGCGCTTTTTGGATTTCTCCGTCACTTCCTTCTCAATGTGAAGCAACCGGCGTTCCAGCTCGCTTTCGCTGAGTAACCCTTCCCTCGTATCTTTCTGCGGTCGGCGCGTTCGCGACTGGCCATCGCCACGGTTAAAACGTGCATTCAACAAGGATGCCGTTTCGACGTTTTGCTCGGAGGAATTCCGCATTCCACCTCTTTGTCTATTACCGTCATCCTTGCGAACAACCGGAATCTTCGTCTTCTTTGGGTTGGGAAATCCCACAAACCACGAAACGGACTTGGGCGTGCGCCTGGCGGACAAAGGGCGTTCATCGCAGTTTTCGTCTGTATCACTACCGGTGTAGATAGAAAAGCCATCCTTTTCGAATTGGAAGGTTTCGTCACCCAGGAGCTTGTTCCGGAACTTCGCATCCCGACCTTTGCACTCTCTGCAAACGTATTGGAAAGTAAAAGAATCGACTTTTGCACACGCGGCATGATACATCTGGTTGCATTCGTAGCACTTAACGTACGACCCAAGAGGACGACTTTTCCCGCAGGGGCATCGCTGCTTACCTGTCTGTTCTTTAGGGGTGCTTTTGAATTTAGGCGCCGAAGCGAAGTCATCACTGTCGCTTTCGCTACGAGAATCCCGCGGCCTATCTGCCCTTCTCGTGCTCTCAGGCTCATTTGGTTTTTTGGTGTTTAGTCGGGATTCTTTCACCCTTTGTTCGGGACCTTTGGCGGTCTCGACTTTACGGCCCTTCCGGCACTGTCGGCAATGATACTCACGTAGCGCATTTGCTTTTTCGTTGGTCAGCCCGATGCAGGTGACGTGATTCCACTCCTGGCACGTGTCGCATTGGATCCACGCGCTGTTGGGGTTCACACATTCTGACGAGCATTTCTGGGATTGTACGGTTTCGTACTCCCATCCTCCACCATGCCTGGTTTGTCTGTACGCCATCTTGGGACTCTACAGGTGGTCTAGCAGGAATGGTCCGGGGGATCCACTACAACTGCGGTCTAACCCGGAATCCTTCAAAGAGGAACGCAAACAAGAAAAGGTTCCAGTAGGCCTCTAATTTGGTGGAAGAAAACTTTATACGACTGACGGTGTGGCGTATAAACCACTCGCTACGCTACCATGTAATACCTTGCTCGTAGTGGCTAGGCCTAGAGCCCTAAACTGAGGCGGTGGATCTTGTAGTAGAGACTTTATTCACTGCAACGAGGCACGTACCAAGTGCTAGCGACAACCGTTCGGGCAGCCGGTGTTGGGGCGCGAGTCAGAACGGAATGAGAAATGCACAGCAGCGGGGCAAACGGGCAACACATATGGGGCGGAGCCCGGAAGCAACGTCAAACCACAAGGCTACATAGTACACAAGACGGCTTTTCGTAGTGCAACTTGCAACAGGCAAAACATGCGGGCGGTGGGTCGGCCGAAAAAATCGCTAGAAGCTGGCAATCGCTTAACGTTTAACGTATATTTAAAGACCACCAAGAGGCGCAACAGACGGCAAAAGAAGGCACATGGTAACTGCCTTCTAATGGCAGAACGAAATACTCAAACTTTTCCACAAGATCCACTGCGGGTACTGCTGGACGAAGCGCGTTACTTTTAACGTATAATTAAAGACCACCAAGAGGCGCAACAAACGGCAAAAGAAGGCGCACGGTAACTGCCTTCTAATGGCAAAACCAAATATTCAAGCTTTTCCACAAGAACCACTGCGGGTACCGCTGGACGAAGCGCGGTACTTCTCAGCAAATTCGATTGTGGCTAAGGGGAATCGTCCCAAAACGTTGAAATATACTTGGGTACCGTGTGGAACTCGCTAATTTGGCTTAGCGAAAGAAATAAGAAAATGCGTGCCGACCAACCAAGACGGCGTTTCGTGCCCTGCCTTCTCAGCAAGTTCGCTTGTGGCTAACGGAAGTCGTCCCAAATCGTAGCTAATGAACTTGTGTACTTTATGGAACTCGCTAATTTGGCTTAGCGAAAGAAATAAGATAGTGCGTGCCGACCCACCAAGACTGCTTTTCGTAGTGCAACTTGCAACAGGCATAACATGCGGGCGGTGGGTCGACCGAAAAAATCGCTAGAAGCTGGCAATCGCTTAACGTTTAACGTATATTTAAAGACCACCAAGAGGCGCAACAGACGGCAAAAGAAGGCACATGGTAACTGCCTTCTAATGGCAGAACCAAATACTCAAACTTTTCCACAAGATCCACTGCGGGTACTGCTGGACGAAGCGCGCTACTTTTAACGTATAATTAAAGACCACCAAGAGGCGCAACAAAAAGCAAAAGAAGGCGCATGGTAACTGCTTTCTAATGGCAGAACCAAATATTCAAACTTTACCACAAGAACCACTGCGGATATCGCTGGACGAAGCGCGGTACTTTTCAGCAAGTTCACTTGTGGCCAAAGGAAATCGTCCAAAATCGTAGCTAATGAACTTGTGTATTCACTGAAGCTCGCTAATTTGGCTTAGCGAAAGAAATAAGAAAGTGCGTGCCGACCCGCCAAGACGGCTTTTCGTAGTGCAACTTGCAACAGGCAAAACATGCGGGCGGTGGGTCGGCCGAAAAAATCGCTAGAAGCTGGCAATCGCTTAACGTTTAACGTATAATTAAAGACCACCAAGAGGCGCAACAAACGGCAAAGGAAGGCGCACGTTAACTGCCTTCTAAAGGCATAACCAAGTATTCAAACAAGCTTTTTCATCAAGCTGTTTGGCCTGGAGTAGGCATCGCAAAGGCTTAAAACACCCTTAGTCTGAGACTTATGCCTTACCTTAATGCTTAGGCTTAGGCACGTAAAAGATGGAACATACGGCCCTTTGGCTTAGGCTAGGTCACCAATTAGGCCACCAATTAGGCCGGTTGCAGAGGATGCTTGCTCCACTATGACCCTTGGCTGCCCCAAATTGCCCATTCGCTAATGCGACGCTGCACTTTTTGCACCTTTTCGAATGCATTTTGTGCGCATCTGTCAGCCGGCCTGCTGGCGCCTCGTCGTTTGCATGCGTCATTGTTGTAAAGCGGCAACCAGAGAACAGCGTACTACGCACTCGACTCGGACTACTACTACAACGTACTCGGAATTGAAGAAAAAAATCAGTTCCGGGACACCCGTGACTGGCCGCCGCAGGCGACATTAACAAAATTTTAGGCGAAAATTGGGCAAATGTTGTCTGAATATGTTCAAGACTGAGTGAAAATTGGCCCGCCGCAGGCGATACCAACGAAATTTTAGGTTAAAAATTGCTAATTATAGTCAAAGATTGCTCTGGGCGGCGCCTAGCGGCGGGCCGTTTTACTAGTGCTGATTACGTAATCAGGGGTCGGGCCCCTTGTAAAGATAATAATTTCTGGACGCTCCCTTTACGGATTCTGAATATCGCTCACAATGTTGCTTCTTGTTTTGAGTAAAAACCTTTTGATGAACGGTCCTTTGATGAGCCCAGAAAATAGAAAAAAAACTCGAGACCCGAGACCCTAGGCTTGAGACTTACCCCCCTGACCCGAGACTAAAACGAGACCCGAGACCTCCCAGCCCTGCAGCGTAGCCTAACGAACACGCGAACGTGTGGACAAGCAAACGCTGTGAAAGGATAGACACGACATCTGACACAGCCGGTCGCTGGCACACAAACAATCAAACGAACGACAATCGTCGTCGTTGTTAGGCATTGCGTTTTACGTGAAGAAGCAAGCCGTAAAAATACGTCGAGAATGAAGGTGAACGTGAACTAAATGCTGTTTTCCATTCCAGAACGGATCTAAATGGAATGAATTGCTTTGTCTCGGACTGCGACGTGTGTGAAACTCTATACATTAGCGCAGTTTTTATGCTGCGGCGTGTACTGACGACGGCGAGGTCAACGACCACGTACACTGAAAGGACATTTTAGATGCTATTTTTTTTGAACGAAAGCGCCGCCGGCCAGTATTCGACTGGTGCTGGCAATTCGGCCTTGTCGCTAGCGAACAAGATTATATGGGCTTCTCGACCTTCTTCTCCTGCCATTTCCCCTACCAAATTCAAAGGGTACCGCTGATGTTAGTTTTTGACCGAATTATATCTGAGCTTTCCCAAAGAAAGTATTTTCCTTAACCCCTGACATCCGTACGTCCAATTTTTGATATAAATTTGCAAAACAGCGTGGACCACACTCGCGTTATCGCTGCAAGTGCAACGCCAGCGGGCTGAGGTGGTATTTTGGTCATACGAGACGCACTTGTTTGTCTTGTGGCCTCTCGTAGCTTAGAACGACATGCAAACTGCGGGTTTAGGGACAATCCCTCGTTTTCCACGATGGAATTCACTAACCGTTCTGAGTAACTGTTTTTGCCGTATGAAAACTTGGTCGCCGAAGCTGCGAGGCCGAAATGCATTACTACTTGTCGATACACCACCCCCCCCCCGCCCACACGCTCCTAAACCAAAATCCACGTCGATGGCAAAAGTAAGTGTTCCTCTCCGTTGTTGGCAGATCCTTACGCGGTAAAAGCCGAGAAACACTCTCCTCGACTCTCAGGATAAGTTTTTGCCTGACAGTTCCTAGCAATATCTAGAATCAAGCGGTAACGCGTGTTGTCCCCCCCCCCTGTTCGCAGATGCAGAGATCCTTAAACAGGACTAGAATGGAACCTCCCATACTACCCGGAGATCATAGATGGTATTCCGTGCTGTACCCGCACCCGCGGGGACTAATGACCCTTCCCATGCCGTACTTTAACTTTGCTTTATGTTAACTTTACACTTTATCCAACCTGCTTAAAAACGCTCTGTTTTTAACCAGTCGTTTGACCACCCGAAGTACCCAAACTGAAACATATTATGTCTCTCCAGTGTTTGGGTACGGTGTGGAGAGTCTCCACCCCGTTTAAAACATCAGATCCGCACGAGCGGAGAACAGCACAGAACACCGTATCACCTCTACTTACAACGGTACGAGTCCGATCATCTGGAATGTACTGTCACACACCGCAGCTATTCGTGTAGTCTTACCAAACGCTGCGACTCGCCCACCCACCGTCGCGCAGGGCCAGTTGCTGGCCCCGTGGCTGCAAAGAACATGTTGCATGTTGCGACCATACCTCATTCGTTTTCTGCAAAAAGAACGGACCACACACATCCGCCATTTGCAAAAGGGCAGGAGACGAGACGGGTGGCTATTTGCGTCGCCGAGGCACGTCGCTCTCGCTGCTCTCGGAGCAAAGTCTAATTGCACTTGTGGCACTCGGCGCCGCGTGCCGGATGAGAGAACCGCTCGGCTTGCCGTTGCTGCATTAGTTCCGCATTCAGCGCGTTCGTTCTGCCCGCGAGTCACATTGTGCTCCAGACTTTTTTCGCGTTGTCCCTGAACTTTGCGGCGTGACGAGCGTCTTATTCTCTCTGCTGTGCAGTGCTCTTAAGTAGACGTTCTTTTATCTTTATCTGTCGAAGTTCGTCGCCTTACAAGCAGTTTCCAGCAAGCATCGACTTTCGCATGTAGCCATTACCACTTGCAGTATTTGAAAGTTTTGTTTACACTTAAAATCATGCAGAAAATTCAATTGAAAATTAAAATTGTACCCCAGGTTTAGACCCGATTATAGACTTAGCCTTTCGCGCGTACTCCCTCGTTTTCTTCGCGCACATCGACTTTCCCGGCCTCTTCGTGCGGCACTCTTTTCCTCGCATTCTTCGGCAGGTCGACTCTCAGCCTTTCAGCTATTTAGCATGCCGACATGTGGCGTATCGTTCCTGTTGCCAACACGGCTTTTGAGACATTACGTCGCCAATTTAGTACTTGGACGCTCAAACGAAATGTGCACTGCCCTTCAATGCTGGCATCGCATGCGGCGAGCCTTGTTAGACTTGCGTCTTACTCGCGGTTTTTTTAATTCTATTTAGGTAGTTTCGCGTAATCCTGCCATAACGTAAGAAATTCGTTTATCAGTTAAAAACGCGGCTCCTTCAAACTACGGTTTACTGCTTTAAGCTTGCTCTTTCAGGATTAACAAAAACAAAATGCCAACGTCATCCGTCACATTATTCCTCTCATTGCTCTCTCTGACAGTGAGCTTATGCTCATCTGAGGACGAATATTCAGTGGCAAAAATGAGGGAAATCAGTGCTGCAAAAGAGAGCGCCGTAGTCGCCGTCGGTATGATCGACGTGCTAAGCGTAGGACGGCACGTGGTCGACTTCCTCGAGAGCCACACAGAGTACGCCGCCGAATTCGGCCGGTTTGCGGTCTATGCCGTTGACCTAGCAACGACATACCTAGGTATGTGTCTAGCCTAGCCAGTTTTATTCTAGAGACTGGCCGCCGTCTGTTCTAGAGACAAGAGCTGGAATTATTTACCTTGGGGGCTCCCAAAATATGCAGAAAAAAAGGAAAAGCGGTGGAGCGCTAGGGCATTCACAAGTCGTCCGCTTCTTCTCAGTTCTGAATTTCTTCGCACAATTCTCCCAAAAGTCCGAAAAAGGTGGTCGCATAAATACGAAAAAATTAAAAATTAAAAAAATGCAAAATATTTTGCACTTTGTTTATTTTTGAGAAAGATTGCTTCTGAAAATGAACGAAATTCGACAACGCCGCAAAATTATAGGTAAGGTGGGATCCTCGGTACGCGACTGAAACCGATACCATTTTAAAGGGCAACAGTCAAACAATGATGAAAAGTACTAAAGGCGGGACCATTGCCGAGGCCGAAAAAAGTCCCCCAACCCCGAAATTCCGAACTAGCTAAGCCCTGGTTTAGTGAAGAACGTTTTCTAATTCGAATCCAAAAGTTAGGTTATCTGAACGATTTCTCTCTTTTTAGACGTAAAATAGTTTTAGGCGACCGCGTGCATGACATCGATGACACGCTAGCGACCGTAATGTGGCGATTCACAATGTGGGTCTCAGTTCTAAACTCTACGGACAATTTCATCGAAAACTCCTCGCCCGTGTACGTCGGACCAGGCGTGGATCCGGCGACGGAAGATCTTCGGGCAGTCTTGCACTTACTCAACTTGCGCACACCCGAAGTTCCAGAGGACCCACTCGAAGGTGATGAGCTCAACGTACTGTCGCAGCTTTTCGCCCGTCACCTACACGTGCTGTCACTGTTCGCCGGTGAATCGGAGTAAGTCACAACCCTTCTTGATTGATTTTTCTAAAACAAATTATCAGTCATCCCGACTTGCGCTTCCTCGTCATTTAGCTGTGCAGAAATCAGTAAGATAAAACCTTGGTCACAGGAATTTTTCTGTGACCGGAAAAGACTGATACCCAAACAACGGGACCGAAAGGACCGGGGCGCAAACAACGGGGCCCAAAATACCGGGACTGAAAAGACCTTTCGAAATTTAAGTCGGGATCGAAAAGATCGGGACTGAAACAACGGGACTGATCCTACTAGTCCAGTAAACAGTGCATGTGAGCTATGGGTTCCGATTCCGGTTCCCTTGAAGCCCAAAATGATGTTTCCGGTTCCATCTCAAGGGAACCTCCACCCAAAAGGGTTCCGGTTCCGGTACCGGAACCACGAGAACAGTGTCCCACCGCGCACGATACTGTCTCCCCTCTCTCGCGCCGTTCTTCGCACTAGACTTTGGTCACCCGTACACTTATTCCGCTATGACGGTACGGATAGTGGTGTAAAAGAGGGGAGTCGTGGGGACGGTATGAGTGACAGTGTTTTAAGAATTAAGCAAAAGACGTATCATAAAGTGTAGTCTTACTTCTAAAAGATACGATTTTTAACGGACAATTTTTTGGCGGAAGTGCATCATCCTGCGTTTACATCGTTGCGTTTGCGTTCGTGCAGGCGTATAGATTCGTACGTACGCACGTTAACGCAACAATGTGGACCATCGACCGAGGTCTACTCCGTACCGCACCCTAACCCCTTCACCGTCTTGTACCTCACGTCATTTCTCGACACTGCCAAAGAGTCATGTCTGTGGCGATGCGACGATGTCATTATTGGGACGATGCGACCCTTCTATCTTCGTTCCGCTCTGATCAACTTTACTGTTTTCACCGTCCACAGCTTCTTAAGTTGTTATACAGTCAAAAAAAGAGAAAACATCACACGCCTGCTTTTTCATGTTCTTTTCACGATTTTTCCCGCTTTTTGATACCCGACCGTCAGATAAGCCAAAGCATTATCTGACAACTACGTTTCGGATTACGCAGCGGCTATATTTTCGCACTTTTCAGCCCCAAATACGGCGACGAGCTGTTGAAACAGGTGAGCTGCATGAACGCACTCTACCGCCTCAGCTTTCGAGAGCCGTCGAAGATGCACCTGAGCGAGACGGAACGATCCCTAGTGGTCGAGTACATCCAGTCAACCATCGAGAATACTCGAAAAGGCGTCGAAGACGGGTCATATCCCGCGTCGTTTTGGGAGCATATTCTCGAAGCCAACAAGCGCATACTGAATTGGAAGAAGCAATGGGACCGTCAAGAGCTATAACATCACTGCCTCGAACAGTCTTTTCGCATTACCAGTAGAGCCCGTCGTTTCACTCTAAGTACCTTCAGCCTTTTGTGTGAAAATGATGATAAAACAAGTCATAGCGCATGACGTGCTTGCAAATGGCTAGATTGTTCTAATACCTCGCAGCACGCGTTGTAGTCATAATCACAGTGCGTACAAGTTGAATTAAATGAAAAGATTTTTGGGTAGAGCAGCTTGTACATTTGCACGCCTACGGGTACATGTATATTTAAAGTAAGCCCTTTTTACGATTAACCGCAAAAAGCCTTTCATAGCCTGTTGAAGTTCCAATCGAAAAGTGTTCGTTCCAAGTCCGTCGGCTTCTCACCATTCACGTCCAGCTGTTTGGACTGGAAGCCGACCCTAAAATGAGCTCGGTGACCGTCATGCAAACAAATTGGTTATAGCAAATTTAGTTTAGCGCGGAGCTGGCCCGGGCCCATATGGTCCTTGAGCTGTTTGAAAGTACCGATAAGGCCGCCACGTGACATTACGTTGTTCTGGACGGCGTGAGAAGGGCAAGCAATTTACGGAGGGAAAGGTTCATTTTTCGGTCCGTTCCCTCCTCCAAAACGGAAGTTTTGGGCGGACCCTTAGCAATGTACACTCAAGGGCAGGGGGGCGCCCCCCCCTCTCGCCGGGCCGAGGGCCCGGCGAGGTTAAGGGGGGGCCAAGCAAATTTTTCTATTTCAGGAATTTGTGTGATTTTGACACATTTCGCTCAAATTTTCGATTATTTTTGTGAAATAAGAGTAAAAATCGCTCTGGCGGCGCCTGCGGCGGGCTATTTTTAGATACGCTCTCAATTCCGGTCAGGTGATCAAATTTTCGATGAACATTTGCCTAAGAATCATAAGAATATTTTTGTCGGCGCCTGCGGCGGGCTATATTAGTTTTAAAAACACCAATATCCCCGTTTTAAATCACTAAAGAGGTCATAATCGGATGCTTCAGAAAAGTACCAAAGGGTGGACCAAGGCATTTTTTTCGGCGCCGGCCGAAGGCCGGCGCCGAAAAAATAGGTAAGGGTCCCCCTTACCCTACGCCCCCCCCCCCTCCCGGGGGGGTTCTAGGCACGCCACTGTGTACACTTACCACTTGAGTTGTTGCGGTAGTGGATCCGGAGCTATGTTCGGAAGCGAGTCACGCCGTTCGTACAGCTCGCTGATACTGGTCTGCTCAGCGAGGCCTTCGAAGCCCTCCAGACGGGTGTTGTGCCGATTGAGGTATCTGAAAAATGCTGATATCAACACCGGAGGCGCTGCTAAACATACTTCATATTATGCTAGTCGTGTGCTCTGAAGGCGTAATTTTCTGAATTCTAAATTTTTTATGTGCTATCTAAAAGCTGAACTGTATACACGTCGAAATACAGAATTCCTACTCGGAAGAAGCAAAAAATTTTAAGCATAGAGTGAAAATTAGCGTAGGCAGCGCCTTGTGGCGGGACATTTTACCTCAGGCGTGGACATTGCAACAGTGCAATATAAAAGCAAAACCAAAATGGTTTTTAGGGGACATATTTCCCTCCTGGGACGCAAGATTTCTCGGCACACCTCATGCGTTCGCGCGTCCTCGACTCGTTGGTCGGCATCCCGTCTTTCCTGTGAGCCCAGCTGCTCATCACAGGGCCGCTGAAGACCTCGGTAGCTGCACCGAACACTACGCCGATCAGTAGGAACTTGCGAGCAGGAAGCATAGGATACAAGTTCTCCGTCTGCAAACGAGAAACTTGATTTACCTTAGTATGATTTTAATTGGCGCAGAACAGCTCCACGTCGATCCCGGCAGAGGGACTACCCGGGGTAGCTGAACATCATGCGATACCGGTGCCTATGTCTAAGCTGGATATGGCAAGTCGTACCGTAGCGTTTTGCCGTATTTACGGCACGATGGTCGATTCGGCACTGAGTGCAATGCGCACGCGGGTCAGCTACGGCACGTAGCACGTCCAAAAATTTGACTCTAACAAACATGAAACGTTATTGATAGAAACCCCCTGCTCGGAGAGGGCAAAAAGGCATGCTACTTCTCTACCTTCCATGGTCGAATAAAATGAAAAGTACCGTCGAAAAACGGGCCCATACGGCAAAACGGCAAGGCAGTATGCGGCGTTAACGGGCCAGCGCCACTCTAGCTAGAGTAGCGATGGTAGATCTAGACTATCTGAGGGTCGGACTGAGGAGAGGCGGAGACCGCCGTGACTTTAAATCTCAACTGAGGGAAGCCATCAGTCGTCAGCGATAAATATACCGAAGTACTCATTCGAAACCGCCACTCTAATAAAACCGTCATTCTAATAAGAGACGAGCGAAGTCCTTTAGTAGAAACCCGAAACGGTTTAAGCAGCCTTTTAGGAGCGTAAGCAGGCTTATGAAGACGTCGGGCAAGTACAAGCGTAAGTAGTGCATCAGTAGCACCAAGGAATTGTACGAATAAAGCCGTGCTCTTTGGCCCACAGTCTCAGCTCGGACTTAAATGAAGGATCTTACTAATGGAGATCAACATAGGCGCAAAAAGACTAAGATGGGCTTCTTTGATTGTGTGGCTTCCTCAGCTGATACATTTGCAAGGGCTAAAATGTTCGTGCGTGCTAAAAAGACGGTTTCAGTATCCGGCGATAAGGCGGTAGCAAGAGAACTGAACAATAAGTTTCGGCGACAATCGAAGTAAGGCAAGTAAGGGTACCACTTTGGCTATACGGCACACCCATTCGAACTCGGATGTCTAAGCGGCACACATAATTCGTAGTGAGTGGCAGAATCACTTGGTGCTATGATAGGTAGGAGGTTGCGCCCGGCTATGGGCAGTAGGTTTGGCACAACGTGTTGGGGTGCACCCGTGTCCGTGTCCGACACTCCCGCCCCTCCGACAAGTCCACTTGTTCACCAAAATGCACTAGTCCACCGGTGAGCACTCTTAAGTGCTAGGTATGACTAAGAAAGACGACCGGAAATGAGGGCTGCCAGTAAGAAGGCATTTGAGCTACGATGCGTCTGCTGAAACAACTCTCTAAAGTGCTTTCAACATACTTTGAATCAGTATAGAACACAGGACAGGCCAGGATTAATCTTCTTTTAAGCATGCCAAGAGAAAACTTTAAGAACCTGTGAGGCCAAATTTTAAGTGCAGCAAGTGCAGCGGCTGACTGGCCGACGTTCCGGGGGGGGG
>JNEY01000901.1:25076-39799 GCA_020875895.1 Aphelenchus avenae
GAGGGCGTGCGGGGGGGGGGTGCGGGCGGGGTCTAAAACATAGAGTCAGCTTCGGTATAAAAAATGGCTTGCTTATTCGCTACGTAAAAATTTTTCCCCTCAAAAATCAAATTAAGCGACTAGTTCGCCATTTTCCTTAATTTTTGGGGCTCTGCACGTTTTACTGATAAATCCGTGACCGTCGCAGAATTAATGCAAAGCGCACCTCTGGCTCGTACGCATATGGACGACCAGCTTAAAAGCGGTACCAGGGTGGGTCACTGCGCCGAAAAGGCGTAATAGACACCGCCAGGTTAGTTCGTAACCTTGCAAGTGGCAGTGTCCCTCGGTCAGTCCTTTGTCCGCTCGCCTGCCCCATATGAATAGAACACGCTATAGCGCAGCTAAGCGAAGTATAAATTTGGGCATGTGCACTTAGTTTTGAATAAGGAAAGGTCGCATCCGCTTTTTTGTTTCCTCCAATTTCCTTTTACTTTCGGAAACACGTACCATTAGACGACAAACCTCTTTTCATTCCAAGAATTAACTTGCTCTCAAGGTGGTCGACTAAAGCGCCACGCTCGACTACCTTTCATCTTCACACGCCTTAAGGTGCTTACCTCCAACACAGAGAAGGATCTCGTGCGGTTCGACAAAACTATAAAGTTGAGTTTCCAGGAAAGTTGACGCCAAATTTGTTTGGCTTTCAACTAGGCTGCACCTAACGCTAAGCGCCCGAAGGTGCGTGGCACTTTACTTTTAGTTCCGAGTTTTACTTTCGTACTTCCTGGGAACAAAATGGAGCAAGTCTGGCTGGCGGCCTCTACCCTGTTCAAGAAAGTTTATGCCCTTCACAAAGGCCTTTCTTCGGCAGTTGTGAATAAAATCAGCCAACATGTTTTTTTTGTGTGGCATTGCACGTGTTGTCATAGAACGAATTTTGGCGTTTTTTCCAGGTAAGTCTCTTAGATGTATGCAAACCTTTTTACCTCATAGACGTCTTTTGTCTAAGCTATACCACGGAACAGCCCACGCCCTGAGGGGAATGGGTAGGCCAGTGGACGTTTAGAAACGGATAAGAGCTCATTGGAATCAGTTGTGATCACTAAAGACACTAAAGACGCTTCGTTGTCACATGTTTTCTAGAATAGATCTCGGATGAACCCACGTTAAGGTGTCTATTTTCCCGGCATATTTCCGTTCACAGGTAACAGGATTCGGAGCCCTGCGCCTCTTTGCCGTTTAAACGATCCCTTTCAGGAACTTAGAGAACCCTGTATCAATTTTTATAGATATCGATGTCAGAACTCGAACTTTCCTCTTTATTGGCGCGGTATTTTGTCTTAAGTGGCTCTCGGTTTCGTTAAACTTATTCAGCAAGACATACGTGTTTTCCTAGGGTATGGACGGATGGCAAACGATCTACTTGATCGTGCAAGCGATACTCTTTACGTACCATATTACCGTCATGCTCTGCATCTTCTACCAGCAGGTGAAGAAAGTTAAGGTCTTCGCCACTTCATTCTTTATTCTCTATCAACTTCAGAGCGTTGCCGACATCGTATCGTACGCTTTGGTAAGCCATTTGTAAGATTAGGCAGCGTGTAGGAGGCAACAAGAGGCGTATACAAAAGCTAAAGCCCAAGGAGCACTTTCAGCTCCGATACCGATGCTGTCTAGCAAAGTCAAGCGGTAGTTAATGCAAGTCGCAGCTTTTCGCAAAAATGTTTGCTTTTTTGCCGTCAAAATGCTCCCAAAGCTCAGGGACAAAGAACAATTTTCTTTATTTTTTAATTTTTAAAACAGCAAAGAGGAAACTTCTCGAGGCAATTTTCTGAAGATTATCAAGGGATACCCAAAGGCCGGCTGGTAGAGGGCGCGCAATCGAGGGACATTTTGAGATGTCCGCAACGCGTATATACGGCCTCATGGAAAAGAATTTCCGTTGTACCGAGGTCCCCTAGGCAATAAGCATACTGAGAAGAAGAGGCTTTCTACTAGTGTTCGGCATGACCTCCTCCCCCGACGCGACCCCCCCCCCCCCCCGACCCGACCAGCCGACCCCGACCTGCCGACCCAGTGTAAAAAATTTGCAGGTTTCATGGCCCTGAAATGCCGCCCTGTGCTGTCATAAACGGTTGAATTTTTGAATTCATGTTACCAAAGACTGCATGTAATTGGCCATTTATACCTAAGTCAGCCCGCCGCAAGCGCCGACAGAAAATTTTTTGGTTTTTGAGGCATTTATTCGTTGCAAATTGACGAGATTGGCCAAAATCAACGCAGCAGGTCGGGGTCGGGTTGGCAGGTCGGGTCGGGTCGGTTGCCGAACAATACTTTCTACGTACCTGCTATTCGCCCGTAAGATGGTAGATGCCCAGCTGCCGTAAGTACCCCGAAAAACTGGAAAATGCACGGTGGCAAAATCCTGAGGAAGCCTGTTAGCTGTCGGTCAAAGCTTCGCGGATTTCGTGAAGGCTCTGTTTAGCAAAACATCTTCATGCGTCTCGCGAGAGCAGGCTTTATTTCGCCGGAATTCTTCGCATACGTCGGCAACACCGTCGCCTTCCTCATGGCGTACGCAGCGTACTTTCAGTTGCTAGCTCACGTGGCGATCGCTATCAACCGCTACATGGCACTCGCGGTGGTGACGTCGCATGCGGTACGCATTTCTCCTTGGCTAGAGTCATGACGTGACTAAGTCCCATAAAATGCGGGCAAGAATAGTTTGGAGCAAGCTAAAATCATTAGACCGTAGCAGCAGCGAATTTCCTGTTCCGTCCCTATCGTTCTGTGATGCCCATTATTGCCATTTCCCCTTCAGTATTTTCATTTCATGGTTTGCCCCCACCCCCCGCATAATGGACCAATTCTTAGCTAAAGAGACTTTGCCGGATACCAAAACACAAGGGAATTAAAATACAAAAACATTGAGCTCGATTTGGTTTGAACGAAGTGACGTTGTAAAGCCACAAGTTTTCAGAGCCGTCGCTGGCAAAACTGCAAGTTATGGGTCGGCATCTTGATCCTTGTGATTCTCGCGTTACCCGGCTCGGTGCCCAGGTACATCGGTCAGTTGTCGCTAGTCCCGACGACTACACCGGGATCGTACGCCGTCGTCCGTGATGTCCCCTGGTTCTTTGCGGTAAGACAAGCCTGTGGCCATTTAAACGAAGTCGGACTTTTTCTAGTTCACCTTCGCGACGTCATCATTCTACAGTCTCTGCACGTCTATCGTGAGCGTAATCTTCGAGCTTCGGACACTCGTGATTTACCGGAATCTAAGTGTGCGGGAGAAGAAAAAGTGTCGAAACGACTTCCGCCTTCTTGGTAAGTCTTAGTTCCCAAGTGATTGTTGCATTCATCTGAAGGTATGCGTACGGTTGTCCTCCCCTGTACAATCTTACAGGGGAGAGTAACCGTACCTTATCCCCTTGAACCATGTGTATGGTTATCTTCCCTTGTAGGTTTGTACAGGGAAGGGTAACCGTAGTACTGCCCATCTGAGTTAGCGGGCCGAAGCGAAAAGTTGCATGCTCTATGCATCGCAAACTGAATGCCCGCCTTCATGTCTTGGGCTCCTTTAGCGAGTCACTTAGCCACCGTGCTCATACGTACGCGAATAATGGTACAAGGGTGTAAGGTGGGCGCATAACGAGCAGCTTGGGTCGGATTCCCACGGTGGACTTGCACGTACATATAAAAGTGCGCATGTAGAGCTAACACTGTCCTGCTACAACCAGATGTGCAGTAGGGCTGGGCAGTACGGAACCGAGAACGCGTAGATCGGGTCACTTCACAACGGGACCGTAAAGAGCCTTAACAATCCCTTCTGTCCGTCACTAGTGCCATTTTTCCGCTTTTTTGTTAGACGAATTGTTTTCGGCGCTTTAAAATGGTCACACAGAACGGAACTGATATGCCGATAAATTTGCTATCCGCAAGGGCAAAAGGGAGCAGGCGTTCGGCAAGGAAAGGGGACGAACAAAGCTTTCCGCTTTGACATAGTCTCCAAGAACGGAACGCAACGGGTAGAAAGAGTTACTCGAGCATGGCAAGACAATGGGAACATACCAAATTTAGCGGCTGAGCGCAAGGGAACGGAACGTTTAGGAACCTAACTTGGGCATCTAATCAAAAACTGAGAGCAGCAAAATTACGGTTATTCCAGTGTACGCACTCCTCCAGTTCGCCATACAATTGCTGTTTACAATAAGTTCCTCGCTGCAGTGCTACGCCGGTGCCGCCCACGACACTACGATGTTGTCGTTTGTGCAGTCGTTCAACCCGCTTATCACTGACTTGACGTGCTTGAGCGCACCGATCTGCTTGCTCACGACGAGGTACGAACGGTTTCCTGACGATACGAAAAGATCGACGTTTAGCAAGGCACTTCGAAGAGCATACCTAAGGATATATTTCCGTTACGACTCGACGTCTTCAAGTAGCGTCATCGCTTTCAGCATGAAGTCCTCCACCTAATAGCTGCCAGATTTTATACGTACATAAAGGTCTATATTGCCATGAATGTCTGGTGCGAGTGCTGTTCTGGTACAGTTTTAGGGTGAAAGCTAAAACTGAGGTATTTTAGGTCCATCTTGAGGTCAACCGTTAGGAGCGCGTAGAGATTGAACGTATAGCACGTTACTATTTAGAGTTGTTTAGTGGAAGGTTGTCTTGACCAGTAAGCATTTTTTCACCGTTATCTGCGACCAGACAGACCTGTAGCTTTATGACTCCGTGTTGGCCAATTTCGACTTAGGGGCTATCTAGAAAACATGTAACGGTTACATAACTCTTTCTACCACTCTCCCTGCAGCCTGTAATGGGCACACTTAAAATTCACGTTTTAACGTACCGTGAAATGTATTGAGGCTATCACTCTTATAGTTCCCGCCTAGCGGCAGGCCATTTTATCTGGTGCTTAGTGTTCGGAGCCGTACTCCGTGCCGTACTGTACGGTACGGAATTCGGCACAGCTCGAAAACTGCCGTCGATCGGTGTCATTTTAGTGGAGAGCAGCACGGAACACGGCCCGATTTACAGCCGTGACGTATTCCAGGTCGTACAGTACGGCACGGAGTACGGTACGGGGACTGTCAGAACGGCACGGAGTACGGCACGGGGCGGTCAAAACGGCACGGAGTACGGTATGTGGGTTTGCCGAAGTCTTTACAACGTCTACCCCAGATTCCGCCTTCCCCCTGTAACACCGCGAGACACGGCTCCGAGGCCCCCTGAAAACGTTACATATTTTCTGGACGATCCCTTACACCTGGACTCAAATGCGGCCTTGACGCTACGCTCGTACAAACGTTCTGGACGATCTTGATAGACAAAATGTATTTCATACTAAATGGACGTTGGAATTGTTGCCACGTATCGATGCGTTCGATCTACACGAGAACTCATTAGTACTTTTGATGCTCATCCACCGACTCCAGAACAACGTTGCCGCGAGCAAATACAATTCATCTCCTTGCGTATCTCTGTGTACACTTCAGAACCGGAAACGTCGCGGCTTTTAGACGGATTACGGTCCGATACTTCTAGTATAACGAATTTGTGTGAATTCTGAGGTACACATTCTAGGAACGCTGCGTCAGAAAACGCCGGCTATACGAGTGAATACCGGAATCATTGGTATCAGTAATATACCCATAAGGACAAAGCATGTTCCTGGTCGGAAAAATGGGTGTTCTGTATTCCGAATGTGTCTTTTTGCCACTACATTTATAGACCATTCTTGACGAACAGAGATTTTTTGGATACCGAATTCCTTCTATTAATTTGCGAGGGAATTATTTTTTATAAGATCAATTCCAATTTTTTAATTTTAAAATTTTTATTAATTTTATTTTTCAGCTTTACGACTATTCCTGTCCCTGCAAATACACATTACATCGCTATACGTCCAAATATGACCTTAGTTTTGATGTCAATGTTTCGCCAAATAGTACGGGAAAACTTCGGAGGGGGGGGGTTATTAGCGGAAGTACGGCATGGCATAGTACTTACTTTCGTAATACTGCATACCCGCTTTGTGGTCTAATTTTTCCTAGCTGAACACACGGTGTACCGAGCACCGTTCGAGTGAGTGTCTCGCTTATAAAAGAAGAGTGCTGCCATTCTGATTCAGCATGACCTGTACGAGGCACTTAGTGATGCTCGCGAACTATGTTCTGTAGGCTACGTACATTCAAATTTAGCGTCGTCCGGTTCTACGCCTTTTTCGCATGCGCCGATACGCGAGGGTTCGACGAAGAGCATCGTACAAATACGCAAACGTACGAGCTAACAAAATGGCATAGACGCGCGTGACTACCTCTAAGGGGCAAGCCGGCAGAAGCTGGTCTTCAAAATGTTCAGGCTTTACACTACATTTTGCATTGGAATGTTGCGATGCTTCGCGACAGAACGTTGTGGTGCTGTTCCAGTAGATATTGCCCATACGATGCACCCGACGATGCTCGCGAACTACGTCTGTAGGTGATGGCCATTCAAGCCCGTCTTTACGGTCGAAGTCTGCTACCTGACAACGTCGCGGCAAGCACGTACAATCGCAGCTCTCCCCGTCTGCGCATGGCCGCGTAGGCCAGCAAAGCTTTGCGTTCCTCCAGCCCCACGCTTTTTCCCGCTCCAACAAGCGACGGTTCGACGAAGAGCAATACAAATGCGTTATAACTACAAACGTGGACGTACATGTTAAGAGTTCCTTAAACGCCTGAATTGATGAAAGATACAAGCCATGTGAGGTTGATATTTAAGCTCAGCAGTACACCGTGTTCGGGATCGGAAGATCGACGCTTGTCGCAATGCTTTCGCTGCCGCTAGGAATCGCCCTCTATACGTGTATCATTGAGCTGCCTCTTTTGCTGTTCCACGTCAGCGTCGCGGCCTTCGTCGCCTCGCAGTACCTGACTCGGAATAAGAACTTCATGTCGGGCTTCTATGCGATCTACATCGTCCAGTGCTTCATGGACGTCGGCAACGTGGTCACCGTGAGTTTTTTACCAGAAACGCGGATGTATTGCGACGGTCAAGGACTTATTCTTGAACTCGCAAATAGAGGTGGCAGCCCAAGCCGTCCCGAGCTGCCGAGCCGAGCCGTTTTGCCGAGTTTTATGGCACGGCCTTCGGCTCGGATGGGGCCAGCTAGGCTCGGCATAGCCACGAAACCGGCTCCGTTATCACATGCCGGATTTTGAACTGTTTTTGGTCGAAATTCAAGCAATTTCGGGCGATATTCGTCAAAATTTCTTTTTAATCTTCGACCCATTGAGATTTATCTCATCGAATATGTATCTTTTTTGAAGAGACTCGTAAGTATTAGTCAATAGTTGGAGAGTTTTCCGGAAAACTCGGCCATAAGACCAAAAAAGTCCAAATTTTCTCAACGCGGAACGGTACCGAGCGGTGCAGATTCGGGGAGGCAATTTTCGACGAATAAAAATGGTCTTGTTAACCGTACATGACATCTGGAACGTTCCAAGGCGTAGCTCGCCTAAAATTATCTGTCAACATTCGTCGAAACCTATTCGTACTTTAGTCCTTCATCATCATTCGCCTGGCGGGCTACAGCCTTGAAGTTGCCGAATTACTTGTCGACGGTTTTCTCTGTCAACTCGTGTTTTTCCTTTCGGGCTTCTTCACGTTCGCTCAGTTTCTCTACCACACTGCCATAGCGTTCAATCGATACTTCGCGCTGCTGCATCCCATGCGACAGCAAAAGGTAACGTAGCGGCACGTATGCCCGGAAGGAGAGACTTATTCGAGGCGAGTAGCCAAAGGAGCTGAATGAAAAGAGCCGCATTCACATCTTTTTTCTTGCCTTTGTATTCGGTTCAAGAATTGTTGCCTATTTCCTTGAACCGAAAACGGTGAGCATGGCATTGGTCGGTCTCTACCGTATTTCCGTCGCATTCCTCGAAACCTGCATACGACGACGCCAACCCGTGGCTGTCGCTAGACTAAGTTTCGCTTTAGCTTTGGAGCGGGTTCTACCTTGCCGTCATAATTGTGGCACTGGTCGTCCTGGCCGCGATGCTGGCCACAAGTCGCCTGCTGACGACATATCACCTGGTCCAAGCGGGAGACCGTTATGGAATCCTTATGGACAAACGCGAGGTTCTGCTCGTAGGCGTTGCCACTCAGGTCTGCAAGTCGAATGCCTATTTTTAGGCGACGACCTGCTTGTCGACGGGTAGCAGCTTTGTGACAAGTGTAGTGAGCGGCGTCGTTGAGTTTCGAACGCTATCGGCGTTTCGTCGGTTAGACTACCTCGTTCGCCGGAGCAGGAAGGACGACTTTAGACTTCTAGGTACTCTTAAGACGATAGGTCGAGCATCGTGGCCGACGGCGCCCGGGGCTAGGAAAAGAGTCAAACGAATTCGGTGTCGGTGTTGTCATGTCCTGCTTTCCTTTTATAGGGAACATTTTGGGCTCTTTCGCCAACATTTTCCCAGATGTCTATGCGCGATCAGGGATTCGCACAAGCTTAGCTTACATTTAGTGTACGCGCTGACGCAGTTTGTGGCGCAAGCACTGCTGACGACTTTTTTCCTGACAATGGGCTTTTGTCAGATCTTTAAGCCTGAACTTGGCTCCATCGTACAAGGATCGTTCCCGTACATCGTGGACATGCTGTCGCTCAGCGGCTCCACCTGCATAATGATCACCAGGCAAGCCTAGTCCTGCGTCAACGTTCACAATGACCTTTAGCCGTGACGTCAGAGAAGGCTACTGGCACGTGTTGACTTGTCGTGGAAGGCTTTCACGCAACCAAGCAAGTGCGGTGCAACCTATGTTCTCGACATCATCAGCTTGCTAGCATGCTAGGAGTCACCAAGTTTTTCATGGAAGAACTGTTCGAAATCACCGTATTATTTAATGAAATTCCGACCACATCGGTCAAATATTCCAATACGAACATCTTTTTTTTACGCAAGGAACAAGCGAATCGATCCATGCGCTTCGTTCAGCGAATTCGAGTTCCACCATGGATTCATCACAAGCGTAGAGCTAGCAGAAATTTTCGCAATCAAGAGACCTGCTTATGCCATGCGTTTGCAGTCACATAGCGACTTGTTATCCTTTGCGATCCTCTCGAGCAGCCGGCGTTCGCGGAAATATCGCTTTACCGTTTGTTTGCCATCGATGCGAGCCGAATCTGAAGGCGGGTAAAGAAAACGAAGCGAACCCGAATGTCCAAAAAAGGCTTGAATTTCCGAATCCAACCCTGACCGAAGCTTTTGGTAAACTGTAAAACAGTAACATGCGTGATCATGTCAGCGTTCAGAAGAGTGTCTTCGCATTCGAAAATTCTTTAAGAATGTCATGCGTCCTGATCATTGTGGCGACTAAACGAAGAAGGAAATAACGATTGTTATTGCACAGTGTAAACTTCCGAAACTTGGTTTTTCACCGGTTTCCGTTCCTGAATACAAACTTCGTGGCCATACCTCGTGCGGGGAATCGAAATGACTGCTTCCGGCTGATCATCGCTGATCACGGTTAGTGATTGTGCGACGTCATTGAAGTCATACCGTCAAAAGTCGGTACGTTCTGTATGCAACAGAAAACCCACAGATGTAGCCGATGCTCGTCCACTGACTACAAACGTTGCCTCGAACAATATACAAATCTCCGTATGTCAAGTACATACACGCGGTCCAAACATGCTTTGGGCGTTTCGTTTTATTCTCGGCATTCGACGCGACGCTTCTGGCGCGTCTTTTGTAGATGCCAAATCGACTACTAAGCGGGCGCAGCTACGCCGGAAGGGCAAAGGCATTGCATGTAATTGAGTGCCTGTAGGTTGAGTACCAGCAACTGGAGTATCTAGTAAATTAAATACCGAAAATCGGGTAAATTGAATACCGTACCCTAAACATTAGAAAACTGCCATCTTGACAGGATATACTAAATAATACGGTATATTTACGCATATACACGTATGCACCAGCCCCCTCCCCCACACTGACCTGATGCGCCCCTTCATTTGCGACTTGCATACCCCTATATTTTCGGCTTGTCTACCCCTATATTTGCGGCTTTTACCCCCAGCTATCTTTTCGGCTTGCTTCGCGCCTATATTTTCGGTTTGGGCCCCCTCTGTTAAAAAAACTTTGCCCCCTATAATGATCCAAAGCCCTTTTTTCTGTATACCTACTAATTTGCCGACGTGATGGCGTGGTTCCGTAGGAGCCTAAAAGTGAACAACAGAACATGACTGTCTCTGAATGGGAAAACGACGTGGAACTAGCAAACTAGGTGATCGGCGAGTGAGGCACGACGATACGACGGGTGTACCAGTCCACACGTCAAATACGCCACTTGTCAGATAAAACCGTCTACATCCCGGAATCACGATTTTTTTCGGCTAGATAGAGACGGCGGAATATGATTTCAGACGAAACAGGACGAATTTACATACCGAGAAGTGGTCATATTCTACTCTTCCCATACGGGAACGTTCAGCTTAAAGAGCAGCTTTCGAGAACAATGAAGCGAACATTATCGTGATGCCCTTCTAGTACCGTTAGGACATAACGTACCCAACACCTGGCGCCTGTACTTGCCGTCCATACATACGTAGTGATGACGTTCAAGTCCGTCTTTATGATCATTATGGCTAGGGACGCAGCCGACCGCCCAAATGCAAATCTCTTTCACGTGCGCATCATAGCGTAAGCCAGCGAAGCGTGGTGTCTCAGTTTTTCTTTAACTGCTCCTACGAAAGGCGGTTCGACGGAGGGTAATACAAACGCTGAGAAGCGTCCGCTAACAAGTCGCATAAACGCTGAGTGCCTCGAGAGCGCAAGTCAGGCAAAATCGTCTTTTAAACACTCAGTTGTGCGGCACTTTCCGGATTAAAACGTCGACCCTCGTCTCGATGCTTACGCTGCCACTAGGTATCACCCTCTTTACGTGTATTGTCGAGATGCCTCTGCTGCTGTTCCACGTCAGTGTCGCAGCCTTCGTCGCGTCGCAGTACCTGTCGCAGAACAAGAAATTCGTGACGGGCTTCTACGCGATCTTCATCATTCAGTGCTTTGTGGACGTCGGTAGCGTAGTGATGGTACGATCACCAAATCGGGGACGATCCCAGCTAGGACCAATAAAAACAATTTTAAGGCGACGTTGCGGTACTTGCGCCGCCAAAGACGAAAAACCAAACTCTTTTCTTACGTAATTTTAGTCCTTCGTCATGATTCGCCTGGCGGGCTACAACCGAGAGGTTGCGTTGTTCCTTATCGAGGGTTTTCTGTGTCAACTAGTGTTCTTCATGTCGGGGTTCCTCGCGTTCGCACAGTTACTCTACCACACTGCCATAGCGTTTAATCGGTACTTCGCGCTGCTGCACCCGATGCGACAGCAAAAGGTAGGCACCTAGTTTAAGCATACCTCCCGCTATTTCGTTTGTTCCGCATTTAAGCTTTGGAGCGGCTTCCACCTTTGCGTTGTTATCTTCGCGGTCATCACCGTGGCTGCCTTACTGGCGACGAGCCGCCTTTTGACGTCATACCGTCTAGTCCAAGCCGGCGACCGCTATGGACTCTTATTTGTGAATAGAGAAGCAATGATCGTGAGTAAGTACTCATAAAGCTCACAAGGTTAGTGACTATTTTTTAGGTTACGGCCTGCTTGTCAGCTGGGAACCAGCTTCCTCACGACCGTAGTGTGTGGCTTCGTCGAGCTTCGGACGCTGATCGTGTTTCGCCGACTGGACAATAGCGTTTGAAAGAACCGGAAAGGCGACTTCAGGCTTCTGGGTACCGTTGACATGCGATTAAAGTTTGGCGGCCCTATCATGACGTAGGCGCAAACTTAGCAGATACTTGAGCTAGCTCAATTAGAATTGAGAATGGAATCGAGGTCATTCGAAGGACAACCCTTCTTATACCATGAGCGCGTTTAAGCTTTGGAGTGGCCTTTACTTCAGGCATTTTTCAAAATTTACCTGGGAAAATTTGAGTCCTAAAGATCACCACAAGGCTAAGCGTGTATTGAACCTGACTAAAGTAGCTTAGCCGCCGAAATCATACCAGAATCATTTTGAAATGTGAGTAAGTAAGAAGGGATTTAACGTCTTGTTTAGTCTACGCTCTTACGCAGTTCGTCGCTCAAGCAATGCTTACCACTTTTCATCTCACGATGGGCTTCTGTCAGGTCTACAATCAACCACTCGGCTCCCTCATCCAAGGATCGTTCCCGTACATCGTGGACATGCTCTCACTGAGCGGGTCCACCTGCATCATGATCACGAGGTAGATCAGTACCATCTGCTTCTTATGATCAGCGAGGTTATTTAGTCGTGACGTCCGAGAAGGCTATTGGCACGTTCTCACTTGCGGCGGAAAGCTTACGCGGGGCCAGTCGAGTGTGGTACGGCCACAGTCTGTCTGCTAGCAACAGAGTCCCCTTCGACAAACCATATAATGTTCCTAATGTACACTAAAGGGCTGCCGTATGTATGTAGGAAGTTCAAGCTACGCGGCTAAGCTTGGTATCATTCGATAGGGCTTATAAAGTTATGTAAAAGCGGAAGTTTCAATCGAATCGGTTGGCTAGAAAAAGTGTTATAACCGATCAAATTTCCAACACCTGAGCCATGCTCAGTCACGACGCGTCAGTCTGTGTATGACCGATAAAAAGCTCTGGGCACAAGACTGGATCGGGCCCGACCTGTGTTCCGTCGTCCGGGCATGGTGCCCATCCGGCCGGGCCTAGCATCAGTAACGGAACGCGTCTAAGTCCGTCGGGCCGGAGACTGACCCACAAGCATCTGTCGGGTGGGCTTCATTGTCGACGGGCCGGTTCGCGGATTTTTTTGGTGCGTGGACATTTCTGCTACTGAATAAAGACCACTCTTGGCCCCGCTCCACGTCCACAACAAATACGGCAGCTTACCAGAGTTTACAAATCAACCGTTTTTGCCTTAGGTGCAAATATTTCGACTGACGGCCCAGGTGGAATCATTGGCGGGTAAATCCATACATGTGCCAACAGTGTTTTCAAGTGTCAGTCTCACATTTTCAGCGATGTCGGACTGGGAGGACTTAGGGATCACTTGGGATATACCTCAGACATTGTCGCAAATTCCGTTCTTCATTCTACAGTTATCTATGGTCGTATTCATTCTACGCCATGGTCGCAAAGAGAAGTCTTTTCGCGAGGCATTCTACAACGTTTTCGTCGCAGTCACGATGGCCGACTGCACCGTGGTCGTTGCCGTAAGTTCTCGTACTAAGGTTGGGCCCACGAGGCGATGCAAGCTTAAGATACACGTGAATCTTGCAATGAATGCATTAGTAGCCCACCAAGACCGAGCCGATTCCCGAGCCGAGCTTAGCTTCCATCTATTTCTGCGAGAGGATTATCGAGCTCAAACAAATCTGTCGAGTAAATTCAGGTCAAACTGTCTGTAAATTAAAGTGCAATCGACAACGCATTGAAAATCCACAAGATGCGGACAGTTTGTTTGAGTCCACTTTATTTCCTTGAAATTTCCGCGGCTTTCCAGCCAAAGAAATGGCTGTTTTTAAAGGAAGGGGGCCTGGGGGCCGGCCCCGGCCCTCGGCCCCTGGGGGCCGGGGCCGTATGCTGGGGAGCCGTGCCGGGGCCCGGGCCTCAAATCAAGGCCCCCGCACAGGGTAGGCTACCAGGTAACCCCGTAAAGGTGAGTCCTACCGAGCAATAGCGGCCACAGTAGGACTCAAAGCAAACGGAACGCTTTCCAAGCTTCCCATACGACCTCCTCGTTTGGGGTTGGCCAATCTCTTCGCCTACCGCAGAGCCGTAGCTATGGCCTTACTAAAAATGTGAAAGCCGTAGGGGCACTCAAATTGGTCCAAAATAGACCCACAAGGCCTTTAAGCTAAACGAAGTCCGATCGCCACTGCAGAGTTTTCGTCGAAACCGAAATTGAAGTACGGCCCCGTGTTGGAGTCGCATGATCAATCGTATGCAGCCACTGTTTCCGATGAAGTGGGTGTCTGCATGAATGAAGTGAAGTGATAATGAAGTAAGGTCAACTTCACTTCACTTCACTTCACTTTGCTTCAGTGAACTTTTCACTTTGACCCGATAATTTGCACTGATGAAGCAAGTTTTCGGGTGAGTCAAGTGTAGTGAAAATGAAGTTAGGTCGGTTTCACTTCACTTCACTTCAGTACACTTTTCTTCATTGAACTTTGCACTTCACCGAAACAGTGTATGCAGCATTGTCGGACGCGATCGAATAACCGCTTGCAGCCCGTATTGTTCAACTGTTCAGAATCGCTTGAGCAACTACGTGTACTTGTACGAGCTGAGTCTGCCGGAGGAAAACGAGTCGCTGTCTCTGTTCTTCACTCACTTGAAAGAAGTACTGACTCACCTGACGTTCGTCGCCACAAACTTCCAGCCACTTTGCCACACGGCTATCGCATTCAACCGATTCACCGCCTTTGCCAGACCCGTTCAGCACTCCCGCATCTGGAACCGTCCCACTGTTGTGGTTCTTCTGGCTACGATCGCGGCGATATCACTTTTGCTGACTGCTCCTGCTCACTGGGACTCCTTCAATTGTCGTCGGCATTAAATTCTCTACGATGAGCAAAAAGGAAACTGCTAGAAACAAGGAATTCATGTTCCTAAGCTCGTGGGACACGGCGTGGGTAAGTTTTCCGTTCACCTTTTTATATGGGAACGTTCAGAAATTCCGTGACGGTCATTTTTCGCTTTTTTGACCCCCCCCCCCT
>JNEY01000902.1:48568-64680 GCA_020875895.1 Aphelenchus avenae
ATTATATCCTCCGTTTTCTGCAACTCCTTATACCTGACGCGATGGCTAGGCCAGTCCCTTTCCGGGATCTCACTTATTCTGCTGAATCTTGACAAAGCTATATATTTTATGTGGTCATTGAAGTATTTGACGATCGATTCGAAGTGGGCAGTGTTCGCCTGTGTCGCTACGTGCATCCTCGCAATAAGGTATGTCACGTCATCAGCAGTGTGCTCATGACATTTTTAAGCTTTGTCGGCTCTTTGTGGCTAACCGAAACGGTTCAAGTACTTGGCCAGTGTCGCATGTGGGTAAGCGATAAGGCCTGGCGAGATTTGGTGACATTCGCCGATTATGCTTAAAGGGTCTCTGAATGAATGTCATTCGTGCAACAAAATTTCCATAGCTGGAAACCGTAAAATTCCTCAACTGATGCTTTGATCACTTTAGATTCCGAACTCGAGAATATTTGTGCGGGACGTATTCGCGGCAGCCTTCTTTATCATCCCCGTTGTGTCGTCACTCATGGTTAGCATACTTCTTTATTGCATTCTTCGCCGCCGAAAGAACAAGCCGAACGCTACGAATTCACGGTCGTCGGCAGACACGAAGGTTTGTCCTTCTTTCTAGTAGCCTGCATTGCCAGTGATCACGGCATTTTAGTGGCAATCGCTAGCGTTTGTATACGCAACTACGGCGTGGAGCGCGTTGGGTCTTCTACCATATTCGATCGCTACTGTTGCCTTGTCACACTTTTATGCTACGGACCCCGAGCTGACCTGCTCGCAGCGGCACGCGCTGACATGGGCATCCTTCTTTATTTTTGCGTTTGTGATTCTTAACGCGGACGTTCGAACTTTCGCGTCCTTGGATTTTTTTTTGCTGGGCCTTGTAGTCTTGAGTAAGAACAAGCAAAATGAGGTTCTTGCACGAACTGAAGGCTTTGCCTGTATCTCTCCCAACTGCACTTTGAGTCCTTCCTAAGGGAAACGATCTCCCCGAGGAAGCCTAATGTGTGTTCCTACCATTCTGAACGCATGCGGCTTTGTAAATGTCGACTAAAACGCAGTGCAATTGGGTCAATAAGCCAAGCAATGCCATAACTTAAAGAACTCCAGAGCTCCCGTTGCTGAGCTTTGCACTAAGATAATACCGAATTTCATTTTCCGATTGCTGACTCCCCCCCCCCCGTCGCGAACGGTGTTGCTAGCCCTAGCTTCGTTTCCTATCGTTCCAGCTTTTCGTGTTAATGTGTTAATTCCTTGCGCAGTCAGACGAATGAAAAAAAATGATCAAAACAGTAAGGGCAGTGGACCGTGAGTTATCCGCGCGTGACGTCATTCACCCTACAAGGTGGAACACGTGATCCGCTAAATACACGCGCTGAGAATGTGTAGCGCGTGTTCACCGGTCGTTTTGCTGCATGTTTAAGTCGGGCTTAAGTAAAGCCGTTGTATTCATTTGAACGCATGTAAGAACACCTAGCAGTGTACTACCGATCTCCCGTCTTGATGAAGCTACTGATCGTCGTCCTGCTGTGTTCGCTCATCGGCCAGGTAGTTTGCCAGTGCACATGCGACGAGTTTGGCCAGTGCGGCGGGTCCGGAGGTGGGTCCGATTGCCCGCCCATTGCGTTGCGCAAAGGTGCTCGCGGCTCACCGATGCCAACGACCGACAAGAACCAGCGTCGTCGTAAGTTATCCTTAGAGTGAAGTATTAAAATTTGCGCTTTAGGCAAACAAAGAGGTGCTCGATATGCGGCTGAATGATGCGCCGTTTGTGACGACCACTGTGTTTACCTGGTGGTTTGAGGTTAAGTAAACGCTTGTTGGATATACCTATACAAGAACCGTAACCGGTATCGGTTCTAGTGTATGAGCAGGCTGGGATGGCCCGCACTGCCGAGCACGCGAATTTCAGCGACCGCATGCTGAGGGCAATTTTTCAGGAAGAACAAAATTTGGAATGAGCAAAACTGGGTCAGTTCCCTGAAACGGGAGCTGTTTGGGAGCACATCATCTTCCCGAAATAGAGATCAAGCCTTGCTGCCGGACTGCACATATCCAACCTCTACCCATAAGCAGCAAGTTCTCTTTTATGGGCTCGGAAGGTCCTGTCACAAAAGATGCACTAAAGTTGTGCTGTCATATGCATGGCCAATCCTAAAATCCTTCGTGCCATCGACTGAACTTGGTGTCGCCGTGATAACAGCAAAATTCTGCAGACGTTTGACGAGACGGGCAGGTGAGCACCCACTCTAAAATTTTGAGTGCCTCCCAAATGTTATTTTGCATCAGACTACTGAGTTCAGCGTTTAATGTTGTTTAGTTCACATGCTCGCGCAATGTGAAACGGTTAGTTAGGAAAACGTCTTGTTGATTTAAGAACTTAAATCAATAACGAGTCTTCTTACCACTTCTTCTGATGTAAGGTGCTTATAAAAATGAATGAATGATGTTGAATTTAATCGGAAAGTTGTTCAATCGAATGCACGTAAGAACTCCCTAGCACTGCGTATTTACCGCCGTCATGAAGCTACTGATTGTCGTCCTGCTGTGCTCGCTCATCGGCCGGGTAGTTTGTGAATGCGGATGTGACGAGGTGACGGGACAGTGCAGCCGATCCGAAGACGGATCCGATTGTCCACATATCGCGTTGCGCAAAGGAGCCCGCAGCTCACCGGATGCTAAAGCCGCCGGTGCTGAGACCTTCGACAAGAACGAACGTCGCCGTAAGTTCTCCTGATAGTAACCTTATGCGAAGTTTGACAACTAGTTATTTTAAATACTGAAAATCCCGTGGTTTAGGCAAACGAAGAGATACTCAGCATGAAGCGAAATGATGCACTGATGAACCCTTTGTGATCACTACTACGTTTACCTGCCTGCCTGAATCAGTAAACGATTGTTGAACATGTTCAGGAAGCGAACCCGAGTGAGCTCTGGCATCACTATAAGCTAAAACTATGGCGTGACCGGCCAAAAAAGTTTTTAATTCACGTGTTAAGGGAGAAATTTCATTTTGGGAAAAATTCATGCATCATGCTATATGCATGCATGCGTACACTCACATGCGTACCAAGCGGTACCGGAAGAGTAAGAGAGTAAGTAAGAGAAAGTAAAGAAGCATGCAGTTTACAAAAATATTCAAAAGGGAAAACATAGATCCCAGAGTTTTCATGTCTTGCAGAGAACGATGCTCGATATGTCACAAGATTCTTCATGCGTACCAAGAGGGACCACGTAAAAAGCGTGCAGAGGCACAAAATGAATTCTTTTAATCCACACTCTGCTACATCAAACCTATCGCAAAAGTGCTTGCAACGCTTTACTTTAGATCGTTTGATCGCGAAACGTGACGCAAAACCGAACATGCGCAGCAGCATTACGCACTTTTTTAACGGTTTTTACGTCCGCTACAAATCGTTAGTAGAAGAGGACTGGCATACTTAGTTGTTAGTTTGCTGGCAGGTAGGCGATGGACAACAAAAACGTTCGTCTGTTTTGAACTTAGCTGTGAGCCGACGTTCGTCTGTTTTGAACTTAGCTGTGCCTACTACCGGCTAGGTACTTTAACGGTCAGTCCTTGACTTCCGCCACACAATGTTTGGCAGGCGAACGAACGACGTCTGAACAAAACAGTCTTCTCAACAACAGCAGAGGTTTAGAGCTGGAACGCTCACAGCCAGTCACGAAGGCACATCCCGTCGACTACTAGTAGTTCAAAATGGGGGCTAAACGATTGACCACCGTCTTTTATTCGGACGGGTCTTAGTTACTCCGCACACCTGACCCTCCACTTCGTAACCTTCCTGAAACAGAGTCCGTCCTGAGTACCTCTAAGAGAAGACTACTATGAAAAGCGTTGAGAGGTTTTCGTAAATCTCTCAAAGCCCGTAAATTTTTCAAAATGTTCTCTAACCGCGGAACGCGGGCCGTCTTTCTTGCTTACTTCTTCGGATCCTACCCAGGACCAAACAACACCGAATCGACTTTTGTCGCTATACCCCAGTCCAAGTACGTGATTCTAACTTTTGCTTGCCCCAATGCCAACATTCTTCCGTATTACGGCCCGTACCCGTACCGTAACAACCGTAATACGGTACGGCTGTAAGTTACGGGGGGGGGCAGTACGGTACGGCAAGGGGTCAGTACGGCTGCCGTACTGGACGCCGTACTGGAAACTTTAAAATTCGTACTGAAAGCTTTAATATCGGCAAAAATTGGCAAAAAACGTCAAAGTGGTTACTACTTGTCGTGACGACGGCTTTTTCGTCGCCAAAACTGATATTTTGCCAATGGCTAGAAAGTGCGAATTTTGTCTCCTAGCTCAAAGGATCGATCACTTCCAAAAGACTCCGAAAAGTCTCCCTATTTCCCCTAAGTTTCTCACCAGATCCCGGCCGAGGACCTACTCCTACTGTGGTTACGATAAGTCAGGCGGTCTTACCCTTACAAGCTTTATTACAAGCGGACTTACGGTTACAGTACAGCAGGCGTGCGTGAGAGACGAAGAGGAATACCACTGTTAGCTGGACAGTACACTCGATGGAAATGATACCTTCTGAGGGCTGAGGTTCGGCTTATATACCCTTAGGACTAAGAAGGAATGCGGACGAGGGCCGGTTTTGCCCCTCCCTTACCGCAACTGCTCGCCGAACAGTTGCGGTCCCAGACGGTTTACTTAGCCTCGGGCCTGTCTGGCAGGCCCGAAACAGGCCTGCTTCTTCTTTTCGGCCTTTTTCTGCGTCAGGCGAGGCGCTTAGCGCGTCGCCTGACGCATCATCATAGCGGAAGCGAACGCGTCCGCTATGATGCGGCGTTACGCAACCGCCAGCGCAATGACCCAAAACCGCGTCATTGCGCTGGCTTTCCCTTTCGCCGACGATTCTCGATCGTCGCGAAATGTCGCGATCTCGATCGTCGCGACAGATTCCCGCCCCAAAAGGTGTCAGGGCCGAATAAAAGTGGTGGCCTACAAAGCAAACAACGCAATTGCAGTAGGGTAAACAATGGTTACAGAAAGTTACAAAGAGATATGCAGCTTTAGCATGATACACGGCGATACCGAAAAGTAGGTGTGCTGGGCTTCTCTCTTCGTGCATAAGTGCGTTGTCGACTGCTTCTGGTGTGGCATAGCTCGGGCTTACGGATTGCGCTAGCTGTGTGACGGGCTCACGGGAGATACGTCGCGGAAACTGCGTGAGCTGTCTTCGACTTGGGCCGTTCCAGTATTCAGACGGATGATGGGGCGGTAGTTCAGCTGTTTGATTGTACGGCCTTGTTTCCGTGCCGCGACTGAAATTCAGATGAAGTTGTTGGTGCCCGCATGTGTGCTCTGTTTGAGTGTGGATGGCGTTCGAAGTGTGCGCTGTTGAACAGTGACTGCCTGTGCCGTGAGCGGGTTGAAGGTTGTGATCGAACGAGGTTGTCATAGCGTCGGGTTGAAGTGGCGTTGAAGGTTGACGACATTGTGGGCTATACATTAAGTCAACAATACGTACATTGACTATACAGTTCACGAATAGAGACTTAGCCCCTATAAGGTGATGACCCTTCCCCTCCTTCACAACTGGTATAAAAATCCCTTTTTCTTTTCCGATTTCGGAATTTTGGCGGAAATCGTCTTGTCCTTTTGAACATAAACAACGTTTACCGCTCTCATGTCCGAGCGAAGCTCGGAGATGGCGGTTTGTCCACTGACGAGCCTGTAAACTCAAACTTATCCGTTCACTCCATGCTTGATTTCGCATTGTTTTCTGGTGACTTGGAGCTTCGCTTCTGTAAACTGAAAGAACGTTAGCTGGCTGCTCCGCATGTGCTTTGTGCGAAGTCTTACGCCATCTCTGTAGCCCCCATGAGGCCTGCAATATCGCATAAACTAAAATAAACACGGGTATCATTATACAAGTCAGTTCATGTAAAGCGGGTGACGACAGCGGGTCCCTTCCTTTCGCTGAACATGTGGGAAACAAGGTTGCCTTTAAGAGGGCAAGGAACCAAAACTTTGCAAAGGGCATTTGGTTCGCAATTTCAAATACGGAGGGTAATTTTGTGTCCTGGTTTTCGACGGCTAGAGTGATGATCTGCTCTTTTGGCACGGGAGGTGGATGAACATTTCGGCGCACGCGTGTTAGAGGGAGAATTTTACAGTTAGCATCGAACCATTCATACGGTGCAGGTCCATGGGCAATTGGGCCAAATGCTGAGCTTGAAACCTCGAAGCCTTCCCCAAGGTTAAGCTGTGGTTTGATCTTAAGCTTATAACGCTGGTCAGACCCTATCAATATTTTTGGCGTAGCTTTTATGAATCCCAACGGAACCTTATGAAGCGACGCCAATTCGGCATCCTGCTTCAGAACATGCGCCGTTACGCAGGGCTGCATGAGGTCGGGTTTGCTGAATAAATGGAACGAAATGGCTGCCCCTCCCCTGCCTACGATATCTACTTCATACACATTGACGGAGCTAAAGCATGCAGTGCCGGTAAGTGAGGAAAGGAGGACAACGGATTCGGTGCTTACTGGAAGTAACCCGCTAGACCTAGCAAACTCTTCATCGATAAAGGATTGTTGACTACCCTCGTCGATCAGCAAGCGTGTCCAGGTGGAAGGTGGTCCTATAGGCCTTCTTACTTGGACCTGGATTATTGGTAAAACAACGTCCGTTCCTGACCCCACGATGCAGGTATTAGCGTGAACCCATTTTTCTACCCCCTTAGCTTTAACGGTACGTCCTGCCGGATCTAGCTGTGAAGTGTCCGTAGTTTTTGCTACGGCGTGAGTGTTCGTATGAGTGACATCCTGTGTAAGTGACCCGTGAGGAAAAGGACCGCTACTCTTAAAACTAGTCCAATCGCGCCTTGGACACAACAGCGGGTGGTGGTTCCTACCGCATACAAAACACTGCCTATTTCTGTTCCGGCAATCCTGAGCTTTGTGGCCTGGGATCATACATCGAAAGCAAAGTTTACGCTCACTCGCTCGTTTTTGAAACGCTTCCAAACTCGAAAATGATCGACACCCATAAGCGCTGTGGGGACCGTCACACAAGAAACAACCCCGTTTATTTTCCCTGGCGGTAAAAAAGACATGAGAATGTCGTGGCTGGCCAAGCCAGTTCACGTCTTCTTCTGCCTCTTGTTGCCCTGGCGCTGAGGGGTTTGCAGGTTTCTTGGGCGCGCGTCGCTGCTGGTGCGCGTGCGCTTTTGTAGCTTCCTGGAGGTCAACTTGAAGACGGTTATCTATCTTAAGGCTCGCAATTTGCAGCATGGATTCTACATCCCAGGTTTTTCCGTATAGGATTTTTGCCTCGCCCATTTGGATCCTAAGCCAGCGGGGGAATTTTGCCTCCGCTATGACCATGAGTGGAGTGTTATCTATGCCTACGCCGCTTGCCTTAAGTATCCTACAGATCCTCTGGACTTGAAGTAAGACAGACTTTGCAGATGCCGCATCCTCGGAGGCCTGGGGTAGGTCAATCAACTGCTGGTGGTAATTTTGAACAAGCCGTTCCGGATTCCCGTATGCTTCCAAAAGGATGTGCTTAACCACAGGGTAGTTGGCGGAGGTCAGGCTAATCCCGGCGATAAGCCTTTTTGCTTCCCCGTCAAGTTTACTGGTAAGAGCCATAAGTTTTTGGACCCCCGAAAGCGACGCGTTTTTGTCGACGTTGTCTTCGAAAACTCCCCAAAAGGATGGCCACTCCCCGTAATCACCACTAAAGGTAGGGAGTTCGAATTTCGGGAGGAACTGGAACGCAGGTGGGTAGTACGAACTGCTAGCTGCGCCTACAGGACTCGCAGAGGGCCCTGCATCTGAAGAGACGGGTTCAGTTTTTAATGCTTCCAGAGTTTCGTTCAGGAACGAAGCCATGGCCGCAATAGAAATCAGGGGTGTCTGTGTTTTCCCTTCCGCTTTTGGCGTGGAGGTGTGAATCGGAGAGGGGGGCCTGCCACTGGACCTTCGGGCTTTTTGAGCTGCGATTTTAATGTCAAGGGTTTTAACTTCCTCCCCGTACCTCTTCTTAAGATCCCTTCTCCATGCCACTACAGGTTCCGCTTCTTGGTACAGCGCGCGCAAGCCATTATCCTCGTTCATCACCTCATTTAACTTTGTGGTAGCTTTTTTCCTTTCACCCACCCCGTCTAGCGCGTCGATAAACTTCTCGCACTCAACGGCCTTATCGTTAGCTACGTTAAGTTTGTTTATCATCGTCTCTATGCTCTCCTTAAGCTCCGTGACCTTAGTAGCGTAATTTTTCCGCAAAGCTGAAAGTTCCGTTTCGTCTGTGTTGACAGAAAAATTTTTTGCTCTAAACGCGTCAAATTCTTCATTTGCTACCTTCGTAACGGCACGGAGCTCGATAAGGAGAGCATCAAGCGTGGTCATGTTTTCGCCTAATTCCAAAAAGGAGTCTTCCCAAAATTCTTGAGAAACTGTCGAAAATTTGGCCGAATTAGAAAAAATCGAGTCAAAACGTTCGTCAAAGTCTTCCGAATTTAGCGATTTACAAAACTCGCAAAAACTTGCTGAACCCTTTTCGCAAAAATCACAAACAGAACTGCTTACGCTCGTCTTGACGTTCTCTAAAGCCCTATGAGCGCGAAAACCTATCAAGCTTACTCAAGATTCCTGCACGAAAACAGAAATTGCTGCACCTCTACGAATGTGCTAGCCTTGCCTTTTTGCTTTACTTAAAGCAGACCTCACTTTTAGGATCTGCGACTACCTCGAACAATAAAATCCCCTCTTGCCGGCCAAAAAGGAACTTTACCTTAACGTTCGAACAACTTAAGTGGCACGCTTTGGCCAACTAGAGGTCTTTGCACCCTCAATTCAACTGTGACTCGCTTTGGTCACCTAGAGGTCTTTTTACCTCAATTTCAACTGACCACAATTTCTGGTCAAGCGGCCTCTTCCTTTTTGAGGAGCCTTACCTAGCACTTAAGGACCAAGGAAGGAACTACATTTTCCCGCAAGGGACCCTCCCGCCTCAAAAAGTGTAATTTATAGGTTTCGAAAAATGGCTGAGCCCCCAACTGTCGTGACGACGGCTTTTTCGTCGCCAAAACTGATATTTTGCCAATGGCTAGAAAGTGCGAATTTTGTCTCCTAGCTCAAAGGATCGATCACTTCCAAAAGACTCCGAAAAGTCTCCCTATTTCCCCTAAGTTTCTCACCAGATCCCGGCCGAGGACCTACTCCTACTGTGGTTACGATAAGTCAGGCGGTCTTACCCTTACAAGCTTTATTACAAGCGGACTTACGGTTACAGTACAGCAGGCGTGCGTGAGAGACGAAGAGGAATACCACTGTTAGCTGGACAGTACACTCGATGGAAATGATACCTTCTGAGGGCTGAGGTTCGGCTTATATACCCTTAGGACTAAGAAGGAATGCGGACGAGGGCCGGTTTTGCCCCTCCCTTACCGCAACTGCTCGCCGAACAGTTGCGGTCCCAGACGGTTTACTTAGCCTCGGGCCTGTCTGGCAGGCCCGAAACAGGCCTGCTTCTTCTTTTCGGCCTTTTTCTGCGTCAGGCGAGGCGCTTAGCGCGTCGCCTGACGCATCATCATAGCGGAAGCGAACGCGTCCGCTATGATGCGGCGTTACGCAACCGCCAGCGCAATGACCCAAAACCGCGTCATTGCGCTGGCTTTCCCTTTCGCCGACGATTCTCGATCGCTGTACGGTATGGGAACATTAGAATCTGATAACTATTGCCAGTACGCTGTGCTACTTCCATTTCGTTTATGCCAAAATTTCCGACAGTATGAGGCAGTCTAAGTGGCACAGAAGGTAAAATAAAAGTACAAGTCAAATAATACAAGTAAAGCCCCAATTTCAGTCAATCATAATGAGGTCGAGAAAGAAGTGGCTCGAAGGAAGGACATGCAAGAAATTTTTAACGTGCGAAAAGGGAACCACAATGTTGTTCTTGATAAGTAGGGTAGTAGAAACTTAGTGCTTGCGACCAGCTTTAGTGGCTTAACGGGAACGTATAGCCAACGTGGGGAACACTGCTTGGAACGAATTTACGGTTGCGTTCCCGTTCTTCAGGATTCATTGGCGTTGCATGCGTGGCGCTCAGTAGCGGTTGGAGAGCATCCACAAGGTGGTCTCTGATGAGCCAGTGCACGTGCTGGCAATTATGCGTCCGCTTCGCGATGAACTCGACCAGGTAGTAAAAGCAATAGTCGTGCAGCGCTGGATGAGCGTAACATCCCCGGTTGAAGATGAGCATGATCTCGTTGTTCTGAAGTGCTGAGATTGTGCCGAGTAAACTAGATTTTATCTTGTTTTTCTTGCTCTCTGAGACAATTTTTAATTTTGAAATCCCAGAGTCTGGTCCGAAGACCAGTGGACGTAGTGCACTTTGCATGAAGTGCGTTACGGGAAATTCGCCTTCAACTTCTCTTACTATGCGCACGCAACTAGGCCGATTTTTGGAAGGCATGCTTTAGTAGACTTTACAGATCGTATTACGGTACGGCAGGGGGGAGCCCTCCCCCGGTTCGCGAACCCACTTCGCGAAAGCGGATTTATGCACCTCTTCGCGAATTTGGGGTGTCTAAGCCTAAGCCAAACCTGAACGACCTAAGCCTACTCTGTACCGTATTGCTCCGTACTGGTACGGGGTCAGTACGGTACGGGGTACGTTACCGGGAAGGGGGGAAGGTATTTGTAAAGTCTATGTTTTAGCATGGGCGATAAGCTGGGCTAACGGGTACCCGTGCCACGGATTTCGGGGTATGCGTCAGAGTCTTCTCGTAGAGCCATAGCAGGGACGCTCAACTTACTCGTAGCAGACGATGCCGACGCACCACGTGTGGTAGAATACCAGGTTGCTTCGCATTTCACCATTCGCGACGTAACCGAGAAATGTCAGCGCTGCGCTTTGGCGCACGTAGAGTTCCAACCAGTCAAGTGAACTGACTGAAGCAAATGGACAGTGATCAGTGTGAACTGACCCCTTGCTGTCATGCGCGTCTAGGTGAAGCTCAGTGTAGAGCTTGTTGAACCACGGCTGAGAGCGTCCTTTCTCCTCCAGCATCGTCTTGTATTCGCCGATCCTTTTCGTAACGTAGCTCACTAGGCGGCGGTCCGGACCTACGATCTTCTCCGGTCCATTCGCCGTCGCATGGCGCTTCAGCTGCGTCGCGTCACTGCTCACGCGCACAAAGTTCCACATGTGGGCTTCGTTCGTCACGTTGCAGACTACAACGTGCCACTCGAGATGAATTTCGTCGCGGAGAGCTGCAGGCTCAATTCCCTGGCAAGCCTGAATCGAGACAGTGAGTGCAACTCTCTGACAAGCAAATAGTGGGAGTCAAACAGAACTTAGGTGTCTTGCTACTGGCCTGGGACTAAATGCTTTAGCCGGGACCGGCCGAAACAAAGCCAGGGTCGAGTAGGCGGACACCCGAAACCAAAATTTTGGAGCATGTTTCGGACCTTGACCTTGAATAAAATTTACAAAGCGTGAGTCAAGCAAGCGATTCGCAGCTTTTTTGAATTGACCATAGGTGAAATTCCGAAAGCTTTACTTACTGAAGGGCACTAACTCAATAAATATTTTGAAGTGCTTGACCGCCTTACTTTGCGCAGCTCTTCGGGACTTCCTTCATTGTCGGCGAGCCGTCGCTGGAGCGCGCTAAGGTATTTCTTCATCAAAGTTTGACGCTGATTCGGCGACAAGCTGCAAAAATGACTTTGGCACATAATGAAATAAGCATCTCGAAATGCACAACGAAATTGCGAGTCCTGCGGTATAGAATCGATTTCCAAAAGGCGATTGAGTAGTTAGCGTCCTGAGATAGCTTTGTGTATTTCTTTTTTTCATAAAAATATACATAAAATGTGCCGCCGCATTATGTCAACACGGAAGCAATGGTTTGAATAGAATGCATACGGGATTTCGACACAGAAATAATAGTAGACAAGGCAACCCTCCTACTCCCGCATGGGGCAAATCTCTCTCGTTTTCCAGCTTACCTGTTATCACCCAAAGCTGCCATGGACTGACGGATTATGCGCAAGTCCGCCTCTTCTCGCTCTCTTAGCACTTGGTCGTAGAGCCGCTGGTGCCGGTGCTTCAGGTGCTTCAGGCAGTTCGCAGCGCTGTGCACATTCGGTCCGGCATACAGTCCACCGCACTCTTTGCAGACGACGACTTTCGTGTCCGGAAGCGTCTGGCCGCAGTCGGTGGCATCGCAGGTTACTTGTTCGATAGCGGCCCTATTCTCAAACAGCTTTCCGCACGTAGCGCAAGCGACCTTGCCCTTAACTTCGCCGTTGAAGACTCCTTCGCAGAGGCTGTTAATTGTCCTGCCGCCAGATCTCTCGATGATTCCTCGACTGAAGTGCTTCCAGACCGGCGAGATATTGCACCTCGTCGTCATGTCGAGCGAAGCCTATTCACGCTAAAAAAGGGGTTCCTGCTGGCACTGTTGCGTGCATGTTTTTTCGCGAGAGACGCCAATTTCGTTCAAACCGCATAAATTAGAAAAGATAATTCTTGCGTAAAATGCGGACACGGCAAACAAATTGTAGCAACACTGCCAAGCATTCCCCACCTCAACTCGGAATCCGCCCTTGCCTACCTTCCGAGTCTCCAGGCATCACGAACTTTCCGAATTACCCCCAACAAGACGTCTAGAAAACAATTGGCCATTTCAAAGCTTACGAATAAGGAAACCGCATATTCGTGCCGTAACATTAACGCAAAGCCGAAGCGAAAGTGTGCCATTTTGTATATTTTATACCAGAAAATATGGGCTATAAGATCATGAATTGCGGCCAGAGCCGAAAATCGGGGGCACCTGGGCGACCGGCAATGTACTTCAGCCTGTGTTGTAGAGGGAATTAAGTTCCGACTAGACCAGAAGGAGCCGCAGTCGGAAAACGAGAAAGTACGGTAGTTTTAAGGTTGCTCTATGAGGTGTGTCTAAGTACGAGAACGGTGCACGAGTTTCTCTGCCAGATATTCCCGCAGTAATGTGTAGCCCTTCGCGAAATCGTCCTGGGCAAACAAAGCACTACTTCCGTATCCAAGTAGCCGAAGCATGAGATTTGCCTTAGAATATATGTTTGCTGGGCTTTTGTACGTATCTGACATGGTTAACTGGACGCGCACAAAATAAAAAAAACTACTTATCTTTAGAAGGGTGCATTTCGTTTAGAAGGTTATTTGACAAAGCTAACATGTTTTCAGTTAATTATTTTTTCACGAAAAAAAACAATGTTAGTGACGGAAAGGTAAGGAGATATCTGCAGAAAAAAAGTATCGTTTCGCTGCAGCGCAAGTATCGAATGACGGGACGATCGATAAGCAGCGCATCGAAGCCAGCCCCGAGTGCAGCGGCGAGCGCTACTTGTGATTTATGGCGCCGCTGAGAACTCCAAAGCGATCGACTTGCGGCTGTTGCCACCGACAGCAGAGAAATATTGATCAACGGGACGCATCCTTTCGTAAACGGATTTCTCACAGAAGAAAGTACTCTGAAAAAGCGACAATAAAGTTTGCATTTCACAGCTAGCAGGTCAAATTGTGAGCGACCTAAGAACGCGTGTAACGCAAGCTGGTTAGCCCACTTGCGTCTTATGTCACCTGCTTTCTTAAAGACTTAGCTGTTTGCTAAGCGCATAAAGCTATATGGAGCTAAAGGGGGAAGGTTAAAGTTCAAAACCTGGGCACTTCAGTGACGATGACCATGCCCAAAGAATAAAGCAGCCTGCCCACCAAAATGCAGCTTTTTTACTCATTAGTATGCGTTCCGATTTTTGACCTTGTCCCTGATATTTGCCCTATGAAACACACGAAAACTCGAAGACATTACAAGTTTTAAAGTGGCTGGCACACGCGATCCTTACGGCCCCCGGCCAGGGTCTCTTGGATCATATCTGAGCGGACTAGCACGCGCACTAGATCCAACCGGAACCGGTTCACGTCCAGGCTCGGCGAAGCGGGCTTGGTTATTGTTTTAGGCACTAAGGCCTAGCTGACGCTAAGGCGTCCTCTGAGTTAGCCGGCTTAATTATGATATGAAGGTTGTTCCCGCAAGACATTTGTGCTCATTGCTCAGACGACAATTTTTTTTATCGTTTACTTAGTGTACAGTTGTGTTGCTCGTGGTACTTGCTTTCTCGTACCGCATGTAGGGCACGCTACGTAACGCGTGTTTAACGTCAAAGCAGTTTATCGACGACGACTGGCAATCAGCGCAGCCCCGTGGTTGGGTGCAGCCGCGCCCGTGTCCGCCCATCAAATCTCCGCCCATACGTCCGGCTATAATCATTGTTTCTTGCCTGGTAGTGGTGCATCCTTAGACGTATCGAGCAAGCGGAATAGAGCCTCCTTCTGCACTTGTGTCATTAGCCGAAAGACTCGCTGACAATTGTCCTAGTACCTACGATCATGGACCGATGTGTGCGTGGCAAGGAATCGGTGGGAGGCGGTCGCACGGCGGCCCAACGCGCGGTAGGTGTCGTCGTTGTCAGCATGACACGATTAGTTTGCGTTATTTGAGTAAGGTAGTCTAGTCGGGAGTCTGACATTTCATTCAGTGTGCACACAGAGAAGGCTTTTAGTCCATTCTATTAGCGTCATGGAACCACCGACGTGATTCGGAATCGCGTAAATTTTTGATAATAGGTGAAACTGCTTTGCTTCCATGTTGTTGCGTGTTTTAACGTACTCGGAGTAGCATGAAATGAAATGTATGATACTCCCGTTATTTGCATGATAGGTGCCGCCGTTCCATGCGATTTTTGACACGGTTAAGATTAAGCTTTAACTGGTTCCGCTTCTCATTTCTTCGCCAATTTGTGGAAGGTGGGTAGAGATGAGACATTAGCAGCTTAAGACGAATGCTTCGCCGAAAACCGGCATTAACTAGTAGGTAGTTAACCGGACAGGAATAAATATTGTCGCAACGTTAGGTACTGACGGTTTTCCTTACAGCGAGCCCTTGCTCAACGTGCCGTCGCCCCACGCCAGCCGGCAACTCCCAAAACTGGCGGCAGAAAGCGAAAGACCGCTAACGACGACGATTGCCCGATTCCTGCTTGCACAAATCCCGGTTGCCGTGCCATCAAGCTGCAAATGCAAAAGCACAAGTCTCGAGAAAAATTCCTCCGAGAAACGGTAATGCCAACCGACAGTCTTGACCGTACGGCCAAACAAATTTAGCTCGAGAAGCTACGAGCGTACCATTTGAGGCAGGATATGGCGTATACCAGCTGGTTCTGTCCCAACCCGGCGTGCCGTGCTGACCTGACCTCGACGCGGGAAGACTTCGAAGCGTTTCTCCCGGGCGTTTGTCTGCAAGGTTTGCTTAGCGTTGCACGCATTTGTGGCCAACCCAAAAACTTGTGCGTACCCCGTAGCCAGCGAATACCTCGTAGTGAAAATCTTTCGAAAATCATCCGAGTCAGAAAAATTAGGCCGATGCGATGATTCGAGATAAAAAGGCATATTTTCGCCTTTTAGTAAAATAATTTTAGCTCCGGTACCCTACGCTAAAAAGACCTTTTTAGCTGCATCAGCCACTGCAAAAGGTTTAATACTTTTATTGCCATAAAAGAATAAATATTAATAAGCATTAATGAATGAATGGGCTCTGCACGCAAATAATCGCTTTCAGAGCTGGGCCCATCTTGGGTTGTCGTGCATGTCTAATCCATTCTGGACATGCATGGCTCAACCGCACTATGCTGTGCCAAGATCCCGATCCCATCTATCCATCCCGATATGGAGCCATACTCTTCTCATCGGATCGTTGCGAAGCCATCCGAAGTTCGACATGGCACCTCCATGGGGTCTGTGCCTGATCCTTATGAGGCCATCCGTGGCTCAACGGCACCGTACGGGGCAGTTCATGTCTCACTAGATAGGTACGGGGCTAACCTTGGCTCAACAGCTCGATAGGGAGCCATTCTTGGTTCATCGGAACGTTACAGAGCCATCCATGGCCTGACGGCTCACACGGAGCCAATGACAGATTACGGATCATGGTAGACTCATCCGTGACTCAACGCTTAAATGCGTGGCCGTTGCTGGCTCATCTGCTCGGTTTGAAGCTGTCCTGGGCGCAATGGCTTAATGCGGAGACCATCCTGGCTAATCAGCTCG
>JNEY01000903.1:0-23248 GCA_020875895.1 Aphelenchus avenae
TTTCCGGGACAGACACGTCCACGTCGTCGTCCGATCGGAATTCGGCTAAAGCCGATCACGGTGGCATTGACTGCATCCGCTGCGGCGGCTGCAGCAGCCGGCCGCAATCGACCGCCGTGACCCACCAGCGGCGGCGGCGGTGGGTCGATCGCCTTTTGTACGACGCTGGCGATCGAAGCCGTCGCTTCGAGAAAAGGAAAGCATTGCGGCGGTGGCGGCCGTATTTACACGCCGGGGCGGACGGACGTCGCTCCCATCCGACTCGCCGCAATGGGTGTGTGAGAGCACGGCGGGCGTGTCGCTTTGCAGCGCGGGTCGCTGGCGATGGGGTGCGTCGTTAGCGGGGCGCGCCGCGCAGCGCAGCGGCCTGTACGACGGCTGGAGTGTGGTGGCCGTGAGGAGGACGCGCGCAACAAACAAGCGAGGAGCACTCCTCGCGGGCTCCTCGCGTCGTTCTCCCAGGGCTCTCGCAGCACAAGAACCGCTGACTGAGGGGAGCGCCGCCGAGAGCGTCGTGCGCGCGCAAATAATTCATTCCGTCCACGGCCGCCGCCAACGACTCCCTCGCCTCGATGCGAAGTTCTTCGCCCCACGACGGCTGCAGCGGAGCGGATGCGCTGGCATCCCGCCGAGCGCGTCCTTTTGTTCCGTCGGAGGAGTGCGCCTGGGAAAGGAGGGCCCTTCTTTCTCCCGGGAAGGAAGCGGCCGCGTCGCGACGACGGCCGGCTTCTTCCTTCCCGCCATAAAGACGAGCTACGTGTTGCGAGTTGGATGGTTATCTGGAATAAATTTCAGTTAAAGTAAATCCGTCAAATTACGAAAAAATCAAGTTTAACCAGATTTGGTACGACAAAAAACAATCGCAGCAGAGGGGTCGGTCGGTAGTGGTCAGTTCTCTTCGGTTTGACGGGACCTTCTCCGGCGCAGCTCGGACCGAAAATTTGGCCGACTGACGACGTTACAGCAGAAAATCCTTCGAGTATGTCGCGGTTATTCTTTTCGTGCAAATCAATGTGAACATTCTAAGGATGAAGGAAACGCAACAACTCGCCCATCCCGGATGAGCTACGGCCGCATCCGAATGCAAGGTTACTGCGAGATGACTGGTGGAGAACGTGACCCAATATGGATCATAAAAACTCGGATGCACCCACCTCAATTGGACGCATCGCATCCCGGCGGCGGCGATGTCGGCATCTAGTAAGACTCCGAAGTGCGCGATGGGCAATTAAATCGCGGCGGCGCATGCGCATCGTGAAGATTAAAAAGCGGCATGGAAGTGACCAAAGCTGAGCGCAGACGCTCGGATTTTGGGAGGACAAACGCAATGAGCGACTACGGCATTTTAGCTCACTTGCCCGGGGTTTCTATCTGATCCTGGCTAACTTTCATGGGTCAGTATTGCGCCAAGAAGTACTAGTGGTCGGTTTCTGCATTCCAAGAATCCCACAACTTGAATCCCACAACTTGGAGCCAAGACTCCAAGACTCAAAGAATTTGTATTTTACAAATGTTTCAATGCAGTGCATCATGCATCAATGGAATGCAGTAACATGCCCCAGGATAGGACTGGACTAAAACAGAACTGTCGAATGCGTACCACAATCGAGACTCAGGAACGACTGAACGTGATTTCACGACAATTTGAACGCCGGTAGCGGCATAGTTGTGCGATAAAGTAGTAACATCTGACCGTTTTTCTGATGATTGTATGACCATCGCAGTGTTAAGCAGGTCACAATTCTTCTTAAGAAGATTTCGACTGGAAGGTCTTAGGAGATTGACCAACTTCGATCGACAAATAGTTCAAAGGAAGTCTCGACAAGAAGCAAATGGAGACCGGCTAAGCCCGCCTAAAGCGGGGCAGTAGCCAGCAGGTGTCACGCTACTAATGACCAGGGGAGCGGCAACGGCGATGTGCAGACAACAAAGGACGAAAGGACATAAGTCATCCAAAGAAAGACTTTTGTTTTGCTTCCCCTCACACTACGCGCTAGTAGCCGAAATGAGTCAGGGAGCGACGAAGAACTTTTCAGAGGAAGTTTGGCCCAACTTCAGGAAAACATCGGGCCAGTGTTTTCGTCCAACGTACAAAGTAACACACAACATTACGAAGCAAGTGCAAACGCGAAATGTTCTTATAGCCGATTAAGGTTTGCATCCTGTGCGACGCTAGCAGAAATGTCGAACTAGCTCCGCAAAATTACATGAAAAGAATAGCGAGAAGTGATGCAGGCAATGAAAAATTTGGAACAGGGAAAGATGAAACGGTTACGCGAAGCTCGGTCACGGCAGTTTGGACGCTGCGTTTTCGGTCAAGATGCTTTCGGTCGTTGGCCTTGAGAGATTAGTCCTGTTATCCGGCCTCCGACCGCGCTTAGGCTCAAGGTTTTAGGTATAGGCTGTTGCTTAGGCGTGACCAAAAACACTGATACCGAAACTACCCTTAGAGAATTCTTTATGTCGTGGCCGAAACGCCGTGACCAAAACTACAAGGCATCGACGAAACGCTTGTGCTGCCATGGAGGTCAGATATTAGTTCATTCGTTGAGTACGAAGGTCCATATTGGTGCTTAAGGAGCCAGGTATTAGAAGCACGCTTTAATAGCAGATCCAGTGAACCGCCAGGCATCACACAGGCTCACGACAAGAGCGTGTCATGGTGGGTCGAAGGCGAACTGACTCGAATGGGGTATATGTAGTTCCAAAAAGAGTGAGTAATACTCGGACGACCGCCAATCGACCACCGGTGGCGTCAAATGGGTTTGCAAAACACGACGTAAGTGGACGGATGAATGGACTTTCCGGCGCAACGGAACGGGCCACCGAATGGCCTCGCATCAATCTTCCCCGGGGGCCGATGAGGCACCCACCGGCAGTCGCGTGCCGCGAAGGTGTAATCTCCGACCTGATGAGACATGCGTCGGGACAACAAACACCGCGGGTCAGTACAAGTCTCGGGAGTGAAGTGCGGGATCAGGTGTTGGCGCAATAAATCTCACAGTACTGACTCAACCGCCACCGGAAGTGACCAACGGGTAAGGTTGGCCGAGATCCAGGGCGCTCGCATAAGACGTTGAGAATTCATAGGAAGCTGCTTGCTCAGTGCTACACGGGGAAAATGCTTACTTACTAAAACGCTGCTCTCCGGATTTCCGTCCCGAAATTTTTTCAAGCTAGGCTTTCAAGCTTTGTATCATTTGATAGCCCTTCAAAAGTTATAAAACGAGTTTATATTTGTTTTGGCTGAAACCATTTTAGACCCCCGAAAAAGGGGGTCATGCCCCCAAAATCTTGATTTCTCAAAGTCACGCCGAATGCAAATCTACTTTAAAATTTTTAATATACACTACCACTTTGTCGCGGGGCGCTCACGTCCTCGCTGAACGCTCGGACCTTTTCGCGCTTACTCAACCATGAGAAAATTGCACACTTTCCTAAAACTGAACGCTGATTCAATTGAACACAAGAATGATTTCATAAAGTACAAAGCACTTTCATGTGACATGTCACGCAGCTTTCCAAGTATTCCTAGCGTTACTCAGGGATATGCTGACCTCGGAAGCAACATTGACACCTTAAAAAGGGGAAGGCGTCGCTTTTAAGCATCCAGTTTACACCACCTCACTTTACCGTGGTCAGGACTCATAAAGTATCTAAAAATAAATCGTGCTAAAACAAGTGCCTCAGATAGCGGAGTCGGCCGCGCGAAGCGCGGCCTAGCCGCTAGTACTTGCTAATCGCACGCGAGATATACTTGAAAGCTCAATGCTTCGGTTCCGTTGCGAAAGAGCCGGGTCGTATGGTACGCTTTTTAAACTCTTTCCCCAAATGTGTAGACGAGTCACATACAGATACCTTGATGTGTGAGTGTCACCACTTGCGAAACACTCAGTGATCTGGGCTGTTAGACAGATGGCGCATCCCTAGCCCAGAATGTCCAAATAAAAATAACGGACTTCGGAAGGCGAAAGCGACGCACTGGAATGCGAAAGTCGCTCCGTCATCGACTTGTCCACGCGGCGGCTCCCCAGGGACTGTTGTTTAGACGCCGCGTTCCTCGCGGCACAATGGACGAATATGAGCTAGTCAGTGTGGCCTGGAAAATGCGATTTAATCCAACCATAGTTCGTAACAGGCAGCAGTGATAAGCATGGTTGCCGCTAAAAAGAGCATTGCGGGTCAATTTGAGGCTGCCAGCCGTTCCAACGCACATAATTGAATGTAACCCATAAAACTAATTTGCTTACTGCACTAATGGTGCAACCTTCACTTAAGTCTTGTAGTCCTTCCTTGCTACGCGTTGCTGAGTCACCTTCTAGCGCGAGCCACGCGACCCACGCGATGCCTCGCATACCGACGGATGCTCCTTCTTCGAAACAACAAATGAGAAAAACGAGGGTACCTCTTTTCGATGCCTCATCCTTACTCATAAGAACGCCCTTCTGACGATAACGTTGTTTCTTGTTCGTCCGCTTCCTAGCAAACCTCTGCGACGTCCAATCCAGCGGTGCGAATCCGAAATAAACACTGTACTAGTAAAGACTGCTTTTGCCTACTCGATTCGCAGCGCAGCCTGCTCGCTCGATGGATCTTCTCTCGTTCCTGACCGGTGTTGTCGCTGGATTAGCTATCGCTGGACTTCTGATTGGCGGACTACTCTTCGCTTTGCTGGGAATTAGGGCCGAGCCAACGGCGCTGTCTTCGACAATCAGGAGCATCAGTGAAGTAGGTGATAACTTATGCTCGTGGTTAACTTGTGACGAATTTAGTTGCCTAGCCCTGTGTCCGTCACGGACCCGGAAACTGGGAAATCATTCGCTTTCATGTGGTCATGCGCAAATCGTCTCGGCGTCGGTCGCTACGGAGTGGTGTTTAGAGGAACTTGCTTGCAGGTAGGCAAAACACGCAAATCATAGGTCGTGGAGGACGTTAGGCAGCACCTTAAAACCTCACAACAGCTTTGCAGCAGGTGGGTTCATATAGGATAACGGCACATTACGGCCGTAATGCAACCTGTAATCGTTTGCGCTTGCCTTTCAGACCCAAATGCAAGTCGCCGTCAAGCTCATCGGCAGACGTCAATACGGGAACGAGCAGCGTGCGCTAAAGTACTTTAAGCGCGAGGTAGAGACACTCAAGGTCAGTGCATTTCTGTTTGGACGATTGGTTAGTTAATTAGTTAAGATTGTTTCAGATCGGAAGCGGCGTGAGCGCAAACGTCGTTAAGCTCTTGGGCAGCGTCGAGGACCAGGAGAGATTCGTCATAGTGACCGAGTTCTGCGAGAAGGGAGACATGTCCGGTTGGATGGACGACGCTCTACGCAGCTGCGACGGTTACCAAGAACAGCTGGCCACAGTGCTCGAGGCGTACGTTCAATTGGGTCAGCACCTTCGCGGTTTTCCATAGTAGGATGGGCCATCTCGGATGCTCCTTTTCCAAGCAAAAGCTCTGATGTTTAGCAACCGGTCTCTTCGCTCTCCACAAACAACGAATTCTTCACAGGGATCTCAAAGGAAGTAACGTGTTCATCACCTTGAGGGCCGCACATTTCGTTCGTGGGAGCCTGGTGCAGGTCTACGGCTCGGGTGAGCGGTCCTGGAAGATCGAGTGCCGGCCTAACGAACCGTTCTCCGTCAAAATCGGCGACTTTGGCATGGCTCGCTCTCTGCTCGACGCGGACGATTTAACCTTGGGCGTAGGGACGAACGGCTTCATGGCTCCGGAAATCATGAGCGGAGGAGCGTACGAAACGCAGAGCGATCTTTATTCCCTTGGGGTGATGCTCACCAGGGACCTCGCTAAAGTCGGCATTGACATTAAGGTAGGCAATAGCAAAAACCGAAAGCTGAAGTGCAACGTAAGGCTGCGTTACAGACAAGCTACCACTGCATTCATCTTAATCGAATCGTGAAGAGCCTCACAAGCACCGACCCACAAGAGCGAGCTACACTGGGTAAGTCGTTCGGGACAAGGCTCATACGCCCGCGCTAGGCTGTGCGGACCCCTTTGCATAGCTGGGCACGCTTAGAACCGATTACCGTATTGGTTCGAATAGAAGCCGACGGCTTCTATTGTTCGATGGTCAAATTTGCTCGGCTTGTATTGGAGCCTCGGCTTCTATTAGAGCCTCGGCTTCTATTTCTCAATGCTATTTGTCAAGCGTAGCACGGCCCATATTTACTCGAAATTACGCAAAACCTTGGCGCTTAACGAGTAAATCACCAGCAAAAGAACAATTTCTGCAAGTTGAAGGGATGGGTAAATCAGCCGGCACGCACGGTAGGCCGCTCTCGCATACAGCACTGACCTCCTCGACCCGTTTGACCATGAGCGGCGTCCATCGATCATAACATAGCTCTTCCGCTAAGGAGCAACGCAAACTTCCATCGATGTGGACATCGATGACTGCGTCTTCCCATCGGGTTGGCATTCCACAGTTCGGTGGTCGTTTGCCATTCAGCGTCCATCAGGTGCAGCGCAGTGACCACTTATCTTCCCCAATCCGGGCGACCTGTCCGGCCCACCGCAACTTCCGCTTCCTTGGTTTGATGACCGCGTCCTTGAACTGCGAGATTTCTCGAACCTCTTCGTTTCGACACTCTTCTCGCGTTGATATGCCTAGTATGCGTCGCTCGATGGCTCGCTGTGTTACCGCTATACGCCGTTCTTGGTTTAGAATCGTTTCCCATGTCTCGCAGCCATATAGGAGAGCCGGATGAGCGCTGGTGTTGAAGAGGTTTGCTCGTAGCTTCGTGTCTGTCAGGTTCTTAAGCGCATCCTTCACGTTGTTGTACGCGTTCCATGCCACTTTCTGCCGTCTAGTGATCTCCCGTCCAGCTTATGGTCCATCTGACTTCTTGCACGAGGTAGATGTACTTCCAGGTGCGCACGATGGTTTCTTCGCCTAGCTTCATTCCCTGTTGGGTGTTGAAATACTACAGCCACTCCGTTTTCTGCCGGTTGATTCGCAGTCCGACTGCCATGATTCGCTCGTCAAAAAGGTTACAAAACGTCACTTTTGGCGTCAAGGGTCATGAGCTATCATCGAATGCGTTGCAGTATCGATTGCGCAGGGTAACGACGTAACTTTAAACGTTTCGGCTTGTATTAGGTGTCGGCTTGTATTAGAGCCTCGGCTTCTATTGTTTGAATGTAAAATTTGCTCGGCTTCTATAGGGGGTCGGCTTATATTGGGTGTCGGCTTCTAATCGAACCAATACGGTACGCTACTTGAATTCTTCTATAGGGCAGTTTTGCCGTTTTCGACGTACCCGAGTCCAAACTTCACTCCCGTGCCCTTGCCCTGTACCGCGCTCTGTCTGTTGATATATGCAGATCATTCTATATTATAGCTCGCTGCTTTGCTTTAGACTCGCTTCTCAACGCCCTGATGGACTTCATGGTTTGCCGTTAGAAAACCTACCTGCACGTGCGAGCCGAAAGTCGGAGCCTAAAGAGGGTCTCATCAAAATATCGCCATGTCATTGTTGAGTTTATTGTTCTGTATTTGTGATGCTTTGTGACACATAATAATCAGCAACATCAGAACTTTTTTTTTCACTCACTCCCCGCTAATGTAGTTCAACGAAAGACTCAGCGACGTGTATCGGACGTTGATTCATGGGACTCTTACGTCGAGCGGCAATTAAGTTCAGAGGGTCAGTGATCGCTCATTTCGGCTGTAACAAAGCAAATCAGCACGGATGATATTTTTCATGTATTCCTATGATCAAGAAGTGCTTAAAGCGACCAAAGGCGTAGCTAACTCGTCGTCAACAGCCGAGAGAAAATCGCGAACCTAGCTTATAATCATGCTTAGCGTCTCGTGATGCGAATGCAATCTGGAATTTGCATTCGTTCAAACATACCCCGATGGAACTATGATCTTCTTTCTCACGCAGTACTAGCCCATGACGCATTTCGCAAACCGCATGCAGCGCCGGCTGCTGGCGACGTACTCTGATGTGTCTTTCGCCATTCCTTTGATGGCTGTCTAACGCGCAGGACAGCCGGACAATCAAGGGAAACCGACCGACGGGCAAAGACGACGGCATCTCTCAGTTGAGAAATCGCGCACATCCCTTTTTCTTGCATTCGTTCGGTGGCTGCTTTAGACCGACGTTTTGTCAGTGTATTTACTTGTGCTCCTCCAATTTTTATCATCGACGAAGAATATAGACGGTGTTCAGAACAAATTTTTTATTCTTGATTAATGCTTAAGATTTTGGGTACCGTTTAGCAAAATTTGTCCTCTTTTTGCAGTTCTTTTTCTTGCGCAGAACTACGAAGAACGCATTGGAGTTTTCTTGGTCTATGTTCTCCTGCGTTTTAAGGTGGATAATTAGAGCCGTGTGGGTTTTCATTTTATACCAGCAAGCCTTACCATGCTGCTATTGCTTCACAATACTTTAGGCCCACCATGTGGCAGCCACTGGAACTTGCGAAGCAGATATGGCCCGGACAGGACCGCCGGGTGCTCATCGACACTGACGAATGTGGACTAGTGAAGCTCATGGTGGACGGAAAGGTAAACTTGGCTTGCGTCTGTTGTACACGCTGAGTCAGCAGCTTGTTTTCAGGAGTTTCGCACGACCGCGAAGACTATCAGTGCTGCGAAAGGATCTCGGCTGGAAGAGGCGATTCGTACCGGCGCGGGTTGCGTTCAGGTAAGCATTCTTGTGTTACCTCTAAGTAAGATGCAGCCTTCGAAGGCAAGCTGCAGCCAGAAGTGAGTGATTCAGTTTGTCAGTTATGAGAGGAATTCTTCAAAGGTCGGCTTTTTTTGTTGGTGATTGGTACATTGCTAAACGATAGCATGCGCCCTGCCCTCCACGAATGGAGAGCTAAAGTCCATTATTTCTGTGATACACTCTTCATGCTTTCAGGATCCGCTCGGCGTCGTTCACATCTACTACGACCCGGGACTCTTCTCAATCCTGCTTCACTACCTGCGCACTGGACGTCTCGTGCTTCGCGGGCACACGCCGCAAGGTATTCAATTCTCATTTCTAAGCTGTCCCAGTTACTTCTTCCGTTTCAGGAATTCTTGCTGCAGCCGAATACTGGCGTCTTCCTGGTCTCGCCGTGCTCTGCCAGGGCAGAATGGACTCCGAGCGCAGCGCTACGGACGCACCTTCGGTCGTAGCCGACAACCCGGGACAGGCTCTGAGGAAGGATCCGCAGCGCAGCAGTGACAGCGCCGCAGATGAATCGCCCAGCGTCGAATGCGGACCGCTTCAGGAATTAAACGAAGGTCAGCAGCGCAGCAGTGACAGCGCCGCAGATGCGTCGCCAGCCGTTGAGTGCCTGCCGCTGCAGGCGATCACCGAAGGTCAACAGTGCAGCGGTGACAGCGCCGCAGGTGCATCTCCAGGAATGGACGAGACGCTGAAGCAAACAGAGCAAGCACCCCACGTGTTCACAACGTACGCCACTTTGTGCGATATCGACGCGCGCAAAGCATTCCGCTGTGAGGACCTGGAGCTGATGCTCTTCTTGGAGGCCGCTGAGCAAGAGGACGTCGCCGTTCTGCAGCAGAAGCTGCGACTTCATCCGAGCATGCGGTCGCTGAAGGAAAACGGGTAGGGCGAATTAGGGACGGGATCAGCCACGCACAGCGGGGATCCTGTATCACAATAGTGACGGGTTTTGTCTCCATGTTAGGCTTTTTGTTTTTTGATGTTCTGGTGGGGATGATCTGAGAAGTTCTTTCAACAGGGTGAGTCCGTGAAAATAGAAGAACACGGGAGCTGGTTCCAGTTTTCCGATACCGTCTACAACCCGGTACCGCTTAAAGGCTAAATGATGCAAAAATCCTAAAAGCTGTGGCAAAATTAATACCGAATGGAGATAGAGGGCTGGAAACCATGCCAACTCCACGACAAAGGGTTCTTGAGACCCGGTTTGGTCCGCAACCTAAGCCCCGAAAAGTCCCGAAAAATCACGATTGCAAGTGGCGTAATGGGCAGGGAGAATGACCAAAAGGAGATCTCTCTAAACTTCTAGCGGTTTTCACGTTAACCTTTCTCGCTGGTTCCATGCTGTACTCCGAAGTAAGGCCACGAATTCAGTGAACAGTTGGACGCTTCGGACGCGGATGCGAAGAGGAGCCTTTCCGCCGCAAACTCAACGTGCCACTTGTCCCGCGGTAAGTGAGAAGCGAGCTCAACGTAGTGTGTTCCGTAATCGTCGACTGTTGCAGCCTCTGAAGAATGCATCAGTTCCATGGCGGTTGAGAAGAAGAAGAAGAAGCGCGGAGGCAGAGCCTCTGCGAAACGCCGCATGGAAGCGAAGAAAGCCGGAGGGAACAATGATGCCAATAAGGCTTCGGCACAGTGTGCATGAAGCAATCCTGACCTATATGTTTGGACTCTTATAACTTGCATGTGATTTTTGCTCCTGTGATTCTTGTGCCATCGTCGGAATTTATTCTTGCTTTTTGTGATAAACTAAGAAATTGCCCTTTGACTAGTGAATAGAGCCATGGAAAACGCGTAACTTGCAAAAGCAGACGATTGCAAGCCATACGTAAGGGTGGCAATGCCTGAAATAAGATATGTCTCGGAGAGCTTTGAACGAGAAGCAGCTGGAGATAGTTGTTACAAGTGCTCAAAGAGGAACTAATGATACACGCCGATGATTCTTTCGCTTTCTCGGCGTTCACCATAGCTTAGGTGATTAAGGCCGTTCCTCCGAACTTGACCGAACGTGTCGGTAAGGCTGGATCGTGTTGTCTCAAGAGAAAGTTAAAGAGATAGCCGTTTGAGTCGTCGAAGTGTCCTAAAAAGTTATCGCGACTCTTGCGGAAACTATATTTACCTTCGACAAGGAACGTCACGTGTTGTCAAGTGGTTTCTCAGTGCATTGCGAGTATTGTAATGCGCCAACTCGCGCTATGAGAGTAATTGGAGCAACCTTATCATTAGAGACCGGCAAACATTTCGATATTTTGAGGGAACATTCAGTGATCTGCGCAGTTGGGCTCACCTCGTTGGGTGACGTAGCACGTCACGGTAGCACAGACAGTGATGAGCAGGGCTGTCTCGGAAGGATCTTGATGTTGTCGGATCTAGAATGGGAAGGCGACATTTTTACTTGCGACTTTGTATCCGAGACGGGACTTCTTTTCGGAATTCAAGAGCGGAACAGTTTCGGAAGAACCGCGTTTAAGGCGAATCTTGGGGACGAACCAGTGGAGGATAGTCGACTGGGACAATTTAGAGCTAAGTCACCACCTGGAGCAACAGGGGCTATCAAGGACAAAGATGCTGACAAAGGCATCTTTGTCCTGGGAGTGGGAGCGGGATGAATAACAAATAACAACGGGGAGTGAATAGCACAGACGATCTACTTATACATACTCGTCTACGCCGTGAATATGTTTGGGCCAATTCTCGGTCGCTTAGAGAACGCACTGGTGACTAGCGACTGTCCAGAAAGTATGCGAACGTTGTCTCTCCCTCGCCCCATGTGAGGTTCAGCCATGATGTCATGCGTACACACACTTGTATAACGAAAGTAGCCATCATTAGTTGGAAACATATTTCGAAAACGTTACACAACAGCCACGCTCAGTCCTGAATTATGAGTATCCGAGGCGGCCGCTTGCACTCGGATAGCTCCGCCGGACGTTGGACGCCGCCGAATCGTGTGCAGCACTGCGTCCCGGTACGGCTTGACAAAGGAGACCATAATCGCGGTGTTGACCGCCGTATGGAACGTGGACACGTAGAAGATGAGAAGTGACACCGCTAAAACGGCGCGAGTTTACAGCTGGCTATTCGGGGCTGCTTACGCTGCGCGTAAGGCGACGTAAGCACGCTGGATGCGCCGAGCGCGACGTACGGCAGCACGATGAGAGCGCCGGAGAGGGAAAACCAAACATTTCCGCGTTCTGAGCTTTGTGCGACTCAGGCCTACCTGGCACATTATGGACCGCGTCAGTGTTTGGTGCATCTGGTACGTCTTGGGCGACATTTTCTGTTTTTGGCCTGCGAGACTCCGGAAAATTCTCGCCGTCAGTGCAGCTGTGAAGAGAATACTGCAGGCGACGTTGGTGACTGCGACTGCAGCGTAGACGAAGAATCGGAGGTTTCCGATGCCGTACAACGTGCACGTGTGGGACGCAAAGAAGCGTGCTATCTCAGCGTACTCCTAAATTGTATTTGTGCATCTCAACCAATTAAGAAGTCTTTCGAATTTTAGACATGCAGCGGTTTCAAGGGACGAACGCCTGGACCCCCCTCGCTATCCGTGGCCAACAGGGTATTTAGGGCTTGAGCATGCGGGAAGGTCACCTTACTCGTCGAGAAAAGTACGTAATAACGGACAAAATAGGTCTAAATGGCTAAAGATGGCTAAAACAAAGTTAAAAATGGCGTGTATAGCGTTTACTAACTATTTCAGACTTATTTTGTTAAAACAAAATTGAAACCTACATTCAAAATGTTGTTGTGGTTTTCACCGAATCAACCCCCCGCTCAAAATGGCCTTGGTTCCCAGCAAAAGACCCAGGGCCAATGCATTTAGGAGAAAATAAAATAAAAAAACGGTATTTTGCTCGAAGCGTTCGCGTAACGCAAAACCCGTTAAGATGTTGAACATAAGCTCCATTGAGCTCAATAACACTAAGATGGCGTCCTCGCGCACACCCCTTACATACCTGTATAACGTACTCGCGGAGCTTCTCAACGTCAGGCATAGTAGAAAAGTGGAAGACATAAGCTGGCGACGCCAAAAGAACGTGTCCAAGTGCCAGAAAGGCGATAGTTTTGCGCTTTTTCATTAAAGCGATTCGGCCGGTTACGGCGGCCACGCGGTAGAAGACGGCGCTCATCAGGGACATTCCGCAGACTCCGAGCAGTACGTTGTGCATACCCTGTAGCGTCATACGTTAAGCCGAGAGCCCTAAGCCCGGCAGCCTAACCCAAGCGACGGACGTGCCCCAGAACGGCCCGGCATCAGAGAGCAGACCGAGCGCACATGTTCCCGGGTACGGAAGCATCGTAAAGGGGACGTAGAGAGCGGTCACGAAGAAGTCGAACACGAAGGAACATATCTTAATGCGATACTGGCGTGAGCCAAGTCTCATTCTGGTTAACTGCGTAAGAACAAACTAACACTTACTGTTTTAGTGCATTCACAAGCTTAGACAACCTTTGACAAGAGTACCATATTTTCTTAAGTAAACCCCCTCAAGCTATTAGACTCTCGTTTGCGTATACCGGCGGGACTAAGTCGGGAGGGCTTATCGTGCTTTTGGGCATGTATGTCTAAGCAGTAAACCGAACAGCTTCGGCTTCCTGCTTTTGCCGGCGGGACCAAGTTCAGAGAGATTCTTTTGCATTTATGTTTCTAAGCCTAACCCTAAGCTAAAAGCGCTTAGCTAAGTTGAAGTCCATCGGAGGCACTAAGATTTGGAGGCAACAAGAGTTATTAGAAGTCAGAAAAAGTTTTCTCGCTAAGCGCGTCACAGTCGCAAGTTTTACACGTGAAAGGCCTGGACTTACCACGACATTTAGCAAGAACCACTTATACGAGCCCATCGTGCTCGGTGTCTTGCGCAGAATGAGCCACAGGGAGAGAAGCGTACAGCAACAAGTTAGCACTGCATTCGAGTGCATTAGAATAGCGTAGATCCGTGCGGAATCGTCGGACACCAGCACAAGCATTGATGTGAAGCAATAAATCCTAGCCGATACGGGTCAGATCGGCGATTCAGTGCACCTTAATCCTGCAAAGACGCAGCTTAATCGCAGATTATCGTGCCAGATGCAATTACATTTAAAAACGCAAGCGTTGTCTTCTCTAGCAATCGGATGGCGGTGGCTTAAAGTAGAGTTCGAGCTCAGTTAGTGTTGGTTTTCACCTCAAGATCTCGTGCAAACTCGCCAAAGGTTTCACGACAGGTGCTAGGGACGATTCCTGCTAATATGGGCGTACAAAGCGGATAACCTTAATTATACATGACGAAATCACCTGCTGCGTGCCGCCCTTTCATGCTCCGTACACGGAACTAAGCGCGGCTACTTAATGCAACCTTTGAAGCAGAGCAATGGCTATGCGTCCGCGGCAGTTTTGAAGGCGCTTTCGCGCCAGGTGCCAGGAGTAACCATCAGAACTGAACCCTAAGAACGCGATCAGAGAATTATGATTCTGAAATGTACCAGATCAACTTGCGAAAAAACTGCACATGCGGTCACGAGGTAACCCGAGTTTTGGGTCCTCCTCTTTGGGTCCCGGAGTTTTGGGTCCCCATTTTTGGGTCCCGGAGTTTTGGGTCCCGGCTTAAATTTTCAAATACTTTTTGGGTCCCGGAGTTTTCGGTCCCGGAGTTTTGGGTCCCGGAGTTTTGGGTCCCCCTTTTTGGGTCCCGGAGTTTTGAGTCCCAGTAAAATTTTCTCATAAACGGCGGCTTAAAACCACCATTTTTTCATGCAATAGTGTGTGAAAAATAAAGTTAAAATAAATAAAGATCAGTTTCCACGCATCGGAAATTGTCCCGTTACTCAGTGCTTTATTAGTTCATTTGCGGTTAACTACCTACAAGTTATCCCGATTTGTTCTTTCTCGGCCGCGTTGGCAAAATGTTCCTCCGTTGGTTGGACATTTCCTATTCCAAAACGGTGACAAAGCAATCCTGGAACCGCTTTCCTAAGTCGCATACATCGTTAATGTGCGCCGTTTTAGCGTCATTAGACTAAACTTTACATGCGTTAATGGATTTGTGCGTAAACCATTTGCCTACGCCATGGCTATCCATGCACTTTCAGATGAACACCAAGCGTGAGAAGCCAGTTGTCGAGGTGGATGGATACCTAATGCGTCAACACAAGCCGAACGCAACGGGCATGCTTATGCTCTGGCGCTGTGCGGACGTGAACAAGTACAAATGCCGCGCACGTGGATCGTCGCTGACCGACTCTCGCGATGTTGTAGTGACGGCCGGACACAACGGACACATGCCCGATCCGAGCCTTGCGACGGTACGTGACTCGGCGTAAAGGCTTCTGTTTGAACCGATAACGATTTTGACTGATTTGCAAATAACGTTTCATTTTTAGAAGTACCTTGTTCACACTCAGATCAAAGCCGCAGCCAAGGCCAATATTCTCGTTCCTTCGGGCCAGATTGTTGACCACCACATGGCCGGCTTGAATGCGGAAGAAGTGAACAAGCTCGCCAGGCGTAGCACGGTCCAGAAGGTTGTCCACAATGCCCGAAAGCATGCGGAGGGCTCAGCAGTCGACCGAAGCCCGGAGCACATCCGCTTCACGAGGTTCTTCGAGCAGACAAAGGATGACAAGCAGGTGCAACGTGCATGCTTTTTTAATGTTAAAGCATTGACTTTAGTTTCTCCGCGTTGACTCGCGCCAGGCCGACCCAAACCTGCCGGTCTTCTTTGCGTTCGCATCTCCTTCTGGGCTTGCGCAACTGCGTCGCGAGCGTCGGTACAGCATGGACGGTAAGCCGTCTAAAAAAAGCGAAAAAAAACTTTACATATAGGCACGTTCTTCTCGGCACCTCGGCACATGGCGCAGATCTACGTTATTGGCGTGCACAAGGGCCGCTCGTTCCTGCCGTGCGCGTTCTTCCTGCTCCCCGCCAAGGACGAGGTCACGTACCGTCGCGCCTTCACTGCGCTTTTCACGCTGCCCGAGCTTCGTGACGCCAACCCCACCTCGATAACATGCGGTAAATTTGTGGCCCTTGTTGCTGTCTTAACAGCACTGTTTTAGACTTTGAGACGGCTCCGCGCAACGTAATGCAGGAGCTGTTCCCGAATGCGCGCATCGTCCGTTGCCAGTTCCATTTGGCTCAGGTGCTCATCAAACATATTCAGAGGGACGGTCTCATGGACGTCTACCGTCATGCCGAGGTTCGTCCGTTGCTGCGCTCTCTATGGGCGCTTGCCTTTCTGCCGCCCGGAGATGTCGTGGAAGCGTACGAGGGCATCGTTAACGACTTGCTCAACGAACTGATCCGTCGCGACGTGATTCCGCAGGCATACGTTCAGCGCTTACAAGGTAAGATCACCTCCACATTCTCGAGAAGTTATTTTCTAACTTGGTATTTAGAGTTCCTCTACAATTACTTCGAGAAGAACTACATTCGTCGTTTCAACGCTCTCGATGCTCTCGTCGAGCCGCGGTTCCCAATTGCCACATGGAACGTCCACGTCGCAGTCCTCGAGGACGGTGCCCGCACCAACAACAGCCAGGAGGGTTGGAACCGTGCATTCAACCAGCGATTCCTCCGCAGCAAGATGAAGCTCAGTCAGTTTCTCCTTCGTCTTCGCGAGGAGGAGGAAAAGGTTCGGCTGCTCATTGACAGGTATGCGGATGCAGCGTATTCGTCAAATTATTTCCTTCCATTTAGGGCATTCCTCAACCCGGCTGATGCATTTCGCCAGCGTCGACGTCCGAAAACGATGATCCGCGATGCCAACATCAAGGCGCTTGTCGAGGAATACGTCGCTCTTCCGGCCGCGCAACGCAATCGAGCTGCGATGTTGGATACGCTCGCCCGCATCCAACACCACTTGGACGATTAGCTGCAAATTTGACTGGATCTGTGTAGTTGGCTGTGCCACATTTCTTTTTGCTTTACTTTGTCCTGCACATTCTTGCCATTTAGCTCTGTTTACCCCCTGTCCCTGTTGCTCCAGGAACACGCGGTTCTGCACCTTGTTTTAATGCTTACCTGATGCTCGTTATTGGCTTGCTGGTATGGCCTTAAAGCAGTAAAGATGGTTTTAAGCCGTAGATCGTGAGAAAATTTTACTGGGACCCAAAAGTCCGGGACCCAAAAAGGGGGACCCAAAACTCCGGGACCCAAAACTCCGGGACCCAAAACTCCAGGACCCAAAAAGGATTTCAATATTTTATGCCAGGACCCAAAACTCCGGGACCCAAAAAGGGGGACCCAAAACTCCGGGACCCAAAAAGGGGGACCCAAAGCTCGAGGAGCCGGTCACGAATGTTACCGTTGCCAGCGTGAATTCGAGGTACATCAACAAGGCCCTCCGCATTAAACCTGAAAGACGTCAGTGACGACTCATTCATCCAAGAAAGTGAAGGCAATTTGCGTTAGTAATACAACAACTTTTTGCTTTCGTACTTACGAAATTCATATTACGACGCATGCAACAACTACGTGCACATGCATCAAATAAATGGCGACTCCGGCCTATGCCAGCGGTCACCGGGCATGTGGCCTCGATTTGACGACGTCGAAGCCGTCGACCACTCTCTGCACCGTAGCCGTCATTTGGTTGCTTTCACCCACCTAGCGCATGAAGTACTTTTAAGGCGAGAGTTCCCTATTTGTCTTGTTCTTGGTAAGCGACTTTTAGAGACCGATGGGACCAGTCCCAATATATTCTTCACGGTCAGTTTAGCCAAGCTCTACGCCTACGCAGGGGATAAGGCTCAAACTTGTTTGCCTGTCGCAAGGTAGTATGTTCCGGGGGGGGGATTTTTTCCGTTCCGCTATGTATTCATGTATAATGCTATTGGGACACGAGATCGACGCCAGACGGAGCCAACGCATGCATCCGGCTAACAAACACTGGGCATGCTTCGATTTAATGCCGCGAGTGTCAAAAGGGCGACTGCTTCCGCGATGCGGTCGCTTAGCGATTTCGGCAGCCATAAATATACAATATTCTGGGCGGTGTGCCTCCGAAGGCGAACACGTCCGCCGGCTACGTGCGCGCTACGGTCACGCTTCCTGGCTACACGGTGCCGGCTGCGAAACTTACACTTGTTTAGGCTGAACTTAGTCCTGTAACCAAGCGCTTTGCGCAGCAGCGTTGCTTTCGAAAATTTCAGGTATGCGTAGACACATCGTGTCTGGCTGGCACTCGGGACCTTACAAGCCTATGCATGGCATGTGTCTCACCTGATGCGCTGGCATGCTGCATGTGAAAGCTTGGGTTCCACTTTTTCCCACGCGCATTCCTTCATGCTCTGTTGGAGGAGCCCGCTTAGTACGCACAAATGCTCGCTTGCATGTTTAAAGCGTGCATTGCGTAGCGCATACACTACCATTCAATGAATATTACGTGGTACGTACTAAGAGAAGCCGTGAACTTATTGGGACTGGGAGGGATGAGGGGTAGAGGAAGGAGGGGAGCGATCCGAGAATAAGATGAGTCAGCAAGAGAGGACACGCCTAATGCTAGTGATAACAATTAGATAGGTACCGCACGCGCGCGAGTAGCGAGCCCGGTTTCGTCACTCTTCCATCACCCNGACAACAGCAGTGAACGAAAATTCGCCGCCTCAAGAGTCTAAACGATCCGACCATCCGTCGACAATGTATGGTCGAAGACAGGATGCGACGACAATGCGCACGACCGCTGATACCGGTCACGGCGCACAGAGCTCGATAACCAAGGGCGGTGCTGATCCTAACGACCGGAAGTCAACCGCACTAAAATCCAACCATACGGAGGATCATGCAACGACAGGCAGTAGCAAAGGGCCCAGAGGGGACGGACATAACGGGAGCTCTCGCACGACTACTACGTCCTATGATCCGAGTGAAAGCGCTGGCGGCATTTCCAAGCGGCCCAACGGGGACGGTGGTGGGCCAGGGTCGAATTTCACAACAAGGAGTCCCGCTGGAGTCGGTGGTGAGCTCTCGACGACAAGTTATGAGGACTATCTGAAGAATATCAAGCTAAACCTGAGCCTCGACTTTGATCTGGAAGACCTCAGTGAAGAACAGAAGAAGAACCTCGAGGACCTCAGCAACGCCTACGGACTAGATGTATGTGATATTCCATAAATCTTGACTTGATTCTGTTAGCGGCGGATTATGTAAGTGCTTGGCTTAAAACCCATTCAGACTGCACTCTTGTTATTTTTGCTGTGCATCCTTGAATGGTTCCTTGTAGTGTGCATCCTTGTAGTTTTAGCCCTCGAGCAATCAAGTGGTGGTCGATGCGAACATGAAGCAGGCCCTACAGATTGTCGCCGCCAAAATGTCGCCCGAACTGAGGCAGATCCTCGGCTTCCAGCTGAAGGATCTCGTGTCGTCGTGCATCATCAACGGCGACCCGTGCGACTCGGACAAGTACGTGCATTAGAGGTGGCATCCCCCCCTCCACCGGGGCCGGGGGGACATCCTCCGGGGCCATAATGACGGCTCCCCGGCCCGGCCCGGCTTGCCAGCTCTAGCGTGCATATGGCATATTCTTTGACACTTTTACCCTGAATTTGCGTAGCATTTTAGCGATTTCAAGCAAACATTCGACGTGGACTATGGCAACTGCTACACATTCAACTACTACACGCCAGTGAAGTACATTACTATACGCGCTGGAGCCAGCTATGGTCAGTTCGTGGTTGAAATGGAAATAAACCGACTACAGACGAGGAAGGCAAAATACGTTTTCGGAATCAAAATTATGATATTCTAGAAAAAAGAAAAACGATCGTAAAAAACGAATTTTTTTCGAAGTTTGAACATTTTGGGTGCAATGTTGTCAGCGTTCCGAGGAACCGACCTCATGGCACACCAAGTTCGTTTGGCAGTCAGCGTGTTTCAGGACTCCGGATGACCATCATTAGCAATTCTACGGAATCCTTGCCTTCAACGTCTGAAGAAGGCGTCAAGATCGTGGTGCATAGCCAGGACATCGCGCCGTTTCCGAATGTCGAAGGCCACAAGAGTCCCGTGGGGCAAGTCGCGGCACTCCAAGTGACTTACGTAAGCCTGTCGTTTGGATGCGAAAAACATTGATGAGAATTTGGCGGTAAAAACTCAGTTCGTGAACTCGCTTCGTGAAAGTGGGTTTTTGGCTCACTTCGTGAAAAAACCGTTCACGGTTCGCTTCCCGAAGAGGATGCGTCTTGTTTGGTGGTGCCTGGTCCAGAGAGAAGCATCGAAAGGAAGGTCTTGCCGAATTGGTTTTGGGTCCAGGTGTCCCTAGAAGCTTAGTTGCCTAACTTACATAATCAGGGCTGAAAGCTTACTCGAAATAATCAGTTAGAGAACGCAGCTTTCACCTTTAGAGAACAAATTTGAGATTTCACCTTTGGGGATTAGAGAACAAAGTGAGTCGAAAATCAACTTTCACGAAGTGAGCCCTTTTTCACGAAGTGAGTCAAAAAAAACGCCTGCCAATTTTTGGTGGCGGCAAACGACTCATTTCGTGAAAGTTCATTTTTTCACGAAGTGAGCCCTTAATCCATTTTCACGAAGTGAGTTCACGAACCGAGCTACCTCCGAGTTTGGCCACTGCTGTAACCTGCCCGGAACTTCGGAGTAGGCAACCAACAAATTACCAGAGGGAAATATGACAAATAGCGTAAACCCTCTGACTGGTTACGCCTGGGTTGTTAGGTACTTCTTCGAAAGAGAGAAGAGATGTTGAAGACGTCTCTTGCGGAGAGACGTTGAACCATTTTATTGTGTCGCGGCAAAAAAAAATCCATGCTCGGCTTACTGCTCCGTCACCTTGCGGCCTATAACTGTAACCGGAATAATTTATTCTCGTCGTCAGAAAACGCATTTAGAGCAAACTTTCGAAGCTAGGCGCACCGTACGGAGAGTGCAGTACTCTGGAGAGCATTGCGAAGAACAAGCAGCCTTTCTACTACAATGGGTCCTACTCAACGGAGGTAAGCATACCAGAATGTTCCATGCATGACACGTGGCATGCAGGGATGATCTTCCATGGTTACGGGGTAGGGGAATGGTGAAGGTCGTGGTTCTTTTTAGAAAGCTGAATTCGCTCACGAACATTCTAAGGTAATATTGAAGCAATTTAAAGTCACTCTCAAGCTTTTTCTGCTTTTCGTCAGAGAGTATTTCGCCCTTGGCGAGCTTAAGCCTAAACATTGCATCATACATTTTACAGGGTATGCCGGAAAATCACCCTTCATTCACCCTGCCAGCTCATGCCTAAGCGTAGAAGATACTCGCTCAGCATCCATCTCAGACGGCCATACTGGTGCTTTAGGGATGCTTTCGCTCGTGCTTCCAACAGAACATAGCGACTGCGTGCGGCTGCGCCGACTCACGCTTTCCTTCTCCGACCGACATGAACGTCCCGTTCTGCGACCCCTTGGAGCCGGCGAAGTGTACGCATCCTTCGTTCTGTTCCATCCGTAAATCGTCCTTAGATAAGTGCATGGAGGCGTACATCCAGGACAACGGCGACTACTTCTTCGTCGACAACTGCCAGTGCTACGACGCATGCGAGGACACCGCTTACAGGCCGCAAATTTCCGAGGGCATATGGCCCGCTGGGGACTTCTTCTACGGCGGATTCTGTCCACTGGCCAACAAGCTGGACTCGAAAGGCTGTAGCGTGTTTTACAGGTAAAATGAGCTGGAGAGCCAACCAGTTACCTAGTTGTTGCTTTCAGCAACAACGGCATGACGCTTGAGGTGAGCTTTGCTCAGCTCGGCTACGAGGCGATAGAAGAGGAGCCGGCTACCACGGTAAGTGCATCCTTAACGACAAGCAAGAGGAGTTTCCCGCGGGGTACATATGTAACAGATGTCTTGAGGACAGATGATCTGTAGTTGTATCATTAATATTCCTCGTTCAGTTTAAAATACTAAACACCTCCTAATGTAGCGGTTTTCATAGTTGACCTCGTGACCAAGACAAAGCCATCAAAGCTCTCGATATTGACACTTAGGCTAGAGACCGAGACCGTCAACGCATCGTTTCTAATGTCGAAAGAAAAGCACAGTCCTCGAGTAGCGAACGTGTGAATCCTAGAACAGCTACTACATTCAATGATCTCATTGCAGGCATGGGGCCTGATCAACGAGTTGGCTGGGAACAGCGGGCTGTGGGTCGGCTACACGATGCTTAGCTTCACCGAATGCATTCTCATCGGCATCCAGATCGGCCTGTGGGTTTGTCGCTGCCCGAAAGAACTGCCGGAAGTGCCCAGCTGTCGCCATCGGAACTTCTTCGCGGAAGTCGACGAGGACAGCGACAGCGACGAGTCCGACAATGGCGACGGTTCGGCGACAATATCCGATGGCGGTTCCCTGAGAGCGAGTGAGGTCGTTATGCAGTCACACGATGGGCTAGGGAAAGCATACGGGAAGCTGTCGGTCATCTCCGCGAGTCGGATGGCGCCGAAGAACTTCGACAACAGCATCGGCGAGAAAGGTAAGACACATCGTAGAGCTTTATCAGTAGCAATCTAATGGCAGCCCTCGCATATCAGACGTTTTCTTGTGCGTGTAAGACTACATGGCATTTTAGTGCTTAACCGACGCGAAGTCAAGGCACAGATGCCAACGAAACTGGAACTTTACGACCGAAAGCATGCGCTGGAAACGGTGGAACCGATCACCGCGCAGACGTCGGACCACACACATTTCACACATTTTTGACGCTGCTTCTGCATGATAAATATCTCTATATATGGCTTTTTTAAAGAAGAAAGACTCTTGTACCTGAAAGCATGCCGAATTTCTGTATTCTTTAGGGCGCCCAGAAATAGAGTAACCATCATGGGGAAGGTTTCGAACCGCCTTCCAAATGATCCACCCCTGCCGTCTGCGTACACGTGTTTCGGTGAACCAAAGGTCCAGGCGCTGTCCTCTGCAGTTTGACTTCGAAAGTGCGCTTGTGTAGCAGAAAGGCTACAGGTTTACTTCATAAATAAACCAATGGATTAAGTGGACCAAAATTTTACGGGTTAAGCTGGACGATAGGCCAAGCCCAGTTCCGTTTAGTTCACTGCACGGCGAAAATACCTGTTCGTTGGATACACTGCTGCGTACCGCCTCTTCGCCTCGTCGTAAGCCGATTGTATGCGCAACGTTTTCGAGTTTTCACAGCCGCCTCTATCGATTTCGCGTCTTTTTGGATAGTCTCGATTGTTTGCGCATGTGTTCACCAACTTCTACCTGACTCCGAGGGACTCATTTGGAGTTCAAATGAGTTATTCTAAGCCTAACTATAGAAGGGCTTTTGCATAACTATGCCTAGGTTATAAGCGTACGACGTCTATTCTAAAAATGACGCTCTGTTCTACGCTAATAACTGCGCCGAAATAACGGAAGCTCAACCATAAACATTCCCTTATCCCAAAAATTCATATTTGTAGTGTTCTTCCCGAGGGTTTTCCCTCGGTGCAGACTGGAACAATGGTCTCCGCGGCGATGAATGCTCACATGTTTTGATGAGTGTGCGTCGTAGCCCTGCTAGGGCCGTATGCAGGATTTCAGGATAGGGGGGGTGGAGGTCGGGGGACAGGGGGG
>JNEY01000903.1:27836-44585 GCA_020875895.1 Aphelenchus avenae
CCCCCTTCCCCCCCCCCCCCGCTAAATACGGCCCTGAGCCCTGCACGTGAAGATTCCCCCTAAAGTTGCCCGCAAGTAGCGATACTTCGGAGGATTTCTGGCTATAAAGTGCAAGTGACGTCCCTGAATAAAATATTCTCCTCTTCGATCTCAACAGAATAAAACTTCCGATATTTTCGGCTTTTAGGCAGTAGGCCGTTGATGCTGTCCCGGCAATGTTGCCATGTTGTTTTCACCATGTTTCAGATGCACTAGAGCGTTCGTTGTCCAGAGGTCAGTTACCTTAGCCGCCCGTCTATCCTCGTCAACGGATTCCAAACCGGCCCTTTGATGAGGCGCCCTCGCTACTGGAAGACTCTAACGCTCATTCTCGCTTCATTCCTGTTACTCATTGTTCTCTCACACTATTCCGCCCCTATGGAGAATACGTCACCGAGGAGGCGCACAGTCCTTTTTTGGGTAAAACTCTACGGAGAAGAGCCCGACGTCTTTGCGAAATGTCCGGAACTGCAGTGCGCATTGTCCTACAATCAATCGGACCTAGCAGTCGCGGACGCCGTTGTGTTCCCGGAGGTAAGTGAGTCGACGAGTGCAAACAAGAAGTAGTCATCTAACTAAGGCTAGGCAACCGCTACGTTATCCGTTACGATAATAACTAGGGATCGGCACAGGGTCGGGTTTTTCCCCGGGCCCTGCAGGGCAGAGCAGGGTTGCCCTGACTTGTCCCGTTGTCCTGTGCAGGTCAGCACTACAGGATCCTGCCCTGTTTAGAAACAGGGCAGGGTTGGCCTACCCTGCCCTGTAACCCTGGTCAGGTCAGGGTTACAGGACCCGGTCCTGTTCCAAAACCCTGCCGGGCTGCCCTGTCCTGCCCTGGAATCCTGCCCGGCGCTGCCCATTTTCTTGTGTTTCCCGACTGCTTACCGCACGGTCATAGCACCAACCAGCGTGCGATTGAGTCGCTGCTAAGAGAGGCACAAACTTGAGGCCGTACTTTGCTCGCAAGAAATAGTTAGAATTATGTCCACGTAATGTACCGCATAGAGAGCTGGTCTGTGTAATTAAGGGTTGGCTTCATTTCACTTCAAACACGGCGAATAATAGGGCTATGAACGAAGAACAGGGAAAATGCCGATCCCTAATAATAACGTAACGGCTAACGTAACTAAGGGGGGTCTACCGTAACGGATAACGAACGGCACCCCACTTGCCTACCCCTACATCTAACGAATCCTTTAGTTACGGCTGTAACTATGAACGTTTTAGTACGCAATCGACCTTACCGAAATGCCTGCTGGACCTGCGGATGAGGGTCAGAAATTCGTCTACTACACGACCGAGTCACTTAGCAGCATTACGCGCGGGAATTACCTGAACCGTTACCCAAGTGAGTGTTGCTCTTATTTACCTCGTAGTGCCCTTTACCTCATAACTGCCAGATGAAGGTTCGGCAAATCGAGCAGGCCGAAGAAAAAAGATAAATCAGGAAAACATAGGGAACTATTTTTTTTAACATGGGCGACGCCAGAGTAGCAATTTGTTCACAATACCGCAGGCTAGTTGGTCATGTTTCGCAGATTTCGACTGAAAATCTTTGCTTACTCCTGATTTGACTCGCAGAAATCAGGCACAGGTCCAAAAATCAGGGGTTCTCTCAGCTTCTCGCATTGGTGCTTCATTTTGATAATTTCAGAAAACTTTTTCCACGAGGTCCTGTCCTACATCTCCGGCTCTCACGTCTACGTTCCTTACGGCGGTTACGGACCGACGGCTCTTCCGTACTCTGTGTCCCGCATTCTCGAGCCATTGACGGAGGAAAGCGTCTTCAAGGACAAGTCCATCGAAGGCGTATTCTGGCTCGTGTCTAACTGCAATGTGGCCAGCGCACGTCAGTACGCAGCGTTCGCGTTGGAAGCGTAAGTGCTTTGTAAAGTGGCCGGCACGGCTGGCAGCGGCATTGCGGTGTGGAGTAGATCCCACTACTGTTGCGCCGACAGCACATATGTGAGGACGGCTTCTATGTACGTCGGAGTGGGCGCACCTTCATGTGTACATGCGGAAATGTCAAAAGCAAGATACCTTAGTCCCAAATGTTTGTATAGGCTTAGGCGCTTAGGCTTAGGAACGCCGAAAGCAAACAGAACCTCACTGCAGTGAACTGTGTGCTCGGTTTAACTTTTTTTACTAGCCATCGGGCCCGGATATCTGTATGTGGGGGACAGGCCTTTAAGTCGTCATTAAGTTGGAGCAGAACTTCGCAAAATTCTTGTGTTATCATGCTTGAATTTTCTTCTTCGCGAACAAAATTTATGCGTCTCGCCGCAGCGTACACCTGTGTTGCTTCTGGCGGAAACCGTTGCTACCCAATGTGGGCGAGAACGGCCCAAATGTCGGGCAGTTGTTGTGGTAGCCTCTGCCGGATTGGCGTTTCGGCCACCTCCGAAAGGATCACGAACATTTTTCAGCTAGTTTGAGAGGCGGAAGAAAACTCAAACGTGGTCATGACGCTAAACCGCATGCAACCAGTAAAAGTGAAATTACCTTAAACGGCCAAATTCTGAACCCTCTTCGTCCCCTCAAGGACAGCTGGGAAACTCTGACCCTCACTCCGATTCTGACCCCCCCCCCAATACCACCACAAGAATGGCGGCTGGAGGTAGTGAAACCATACGTAGTAACAACACGGTTACTTGACTATTCTAATTGACGTGTCTAAGAACCATTATGCGGTGGTTCGGAAGCATACAAATGTTTTTCATGACTCTATGCCCTCTGCCAGCGAGTGGTCACGCCATTTCAGAACTTTTTTCGCAGGTCGTCCCAGCACTTATGGTCACCTGCGACCAAAATGCCAAAAGCTTCGTCAATTCATGCGGGCCCGTTAGTAAGCTTGAATTCACACATGCATGCTCTCAACTGTTCCAAAGCTTCGTTTACACCTGCGCATGTTACGTTGCGGTTATTTAATGGGATTTCACAATGAGTCGCCAATGGTTTGCCCAGTCATGCCGACGCTGCAATTTGCAGCGATTGAGCTTCCTAGCTCCACGGAATGCAAAAATGCGGGTCTGCGATCCGGACAGAACGGAACAACTTTTGAACTCAGCAAGTAGCGTACTTCTGAATGCGGTACTTCTGAGTGTGCATGAACGTATGCATGCATGTCCAAGACATGGGATGCTTCGAGCAATTGCCAAAAATTAGATTATACCATTAGTGCCTGTAAGAATGTTGTTTTTATGGGATTCGGGACGGCCCACCAGAATTTGGGACGTCTCAGAAAATTGAGTTTCACGCACATTTTTCTGATGACATCCGAGAATCGCGCATAATTTCGCGGTTTTGCAGCAAGCTAGTACCAAGAAAAAAAGCAAGCTACATTCACAGTTTGCTGTGTGCTGCTCCCAACTCGTGACGCAAGGCGCCCACATAGGTAGCAACGGTGTGCATATAAATCGTTTGGATAGCGACATAACTATGACCGAAATAAATGTTGGTATTATTTTGTGGCAAACGAAGACGAATATCCAAGCATGCTTACCGGCGCAGTTTGCAGAATCAGCAATGCATCAAACGATCCAAGTGAGGCGCTGCTCTAATTCCGTGAACTGTCTAACTCCGAACAGAACCCAAAAAGCAGGTTTCACTTTTCCCGTTTAGTCTCTTGAGTTCTAAACGACGATGACGATTTCGGTCCCACCTAATAGTACCCATTTCAAGGGGTTCGGTGCCAGAACTGAACCGGGGCCTAGAACGGGGAAATGGAGTTGCTACAAACTAGGGGGCCCTGCTATGTCCGCCTTTCTTTGGACCTCTTGGTGCTTCATGGCGACAATACTCGGTGCTGATCAACTAGCTCGCGTGTTGGCGATCTACCTTTGTTCCTGAAATGCTTACGTCACTTCCCTGAAGGGACGGCAAAAAGCCACATCCACCGGCGGTAGCCTCCGGTTCTCGCGACTGCACCGTCGCTGCATCACTTAGCAACCACTGGAGGCCAACCATGTAAGGGGGCCGTACATCAGGGCCCCGGCCCCGGCCAGTGGCGTAATTTGGGGCCGGTCAGGGGAGGGGCGCCATAGTAAGGGGGGACCCTTACCTATTTTTTCGGCGCCGGCCTTCGGCCGGCGCCGAAAATATGCCTTGGTCCCCCCTTTGGTAGTTTTCCGAAGTCTCCCTTTTTTGCCCCACAGCGATTTTTAAGACTGATTTAGCCATGTTTGTACCCAATATAGCCCGCCGCAGGCGCCGCCAAAAAGTGTTTTTGGGCTTTTTTGGAATAAAGTTCATCGAAAATTCAAGCCTTAATGGTTTTCAGTTCCAAATATCATGTGTTTAGCCTAAATATGCCCGCCGCAGGCGCCGCCAACGAGATTTTTTAGGCCTTCTTGGTAACGTTGCGTTGAAGATTTATTTTGCCTTGGNCCGGCCCCGCGGGCCCCCCTGTGAATAAGCATGAAAACCCCTCTAATGGGTACTGTCGGACCTTTCAATTAATAAAAATACCAATTTTTGCCCGTTTTATGGCTGTTGTGATCAATAAATTCACAATATTGGCCGAACTGGCATCGACACGACCTTGGCCCCGGCCCGGCCCCCACCCTTGGGCCCCGGCCCAAGCCCCTGGCCCCCGGCCCCCTTACATGATTGCTGGAAGCGCAATGAAGAACTTAGCACGTATCCGTTGGAAACTTTTGTGCAAAGAAACTTTTTCTAACAGAACCCCCGTAGCCTCTATTTATTTCAGCTATCCCCACTTTCCCTAAGGGGCAAGGGGAACGGTACGGGGAAGGGGGCAATGAGAAAAAGAGAAACACGGTTCGCGCAACTTTAGGCACGTCACCGTCGACATCGCCGGCAGGTGCGCCAAGAACGAATCTCTCCGGAATATCTGTCCCCACGGGGAGTCGTGTGAGCACATTTTCGAGCGATACTACTTCTACTTCGCGACGGAGAACTCGCAGTGCACCGACTACATTTCGGAAAAGTTCTGGACTCGTCTCCATCTGCCTCTGATCCCCATTGTCATACGACGCTCTCTGTATGAAAAGTAAGCATGTCTAGGTGTATACTCTGAGCAGCTAAAATGCATGAGTGCGTACTCTGAGCAGCGAAAGTGACGTAAAAATGCCTATAGGCTTCCCAGAAAAGATTAGAAGTTTTCGGGCTTTAACTAAAATGAGGTACCCACACGTAGTCTTGGCAAAAAAGACACGTGAGAGAGACTGCGAGTGTAGCAAGAAGATGTTATGCAACAAACTGCATTAGAGGGAGGTTAGCGGATACTTATACGGCGTGCCCTTTAATTATGCTTAATTAGGAAAACGACTCATAAAAACTAGGTAAATATAAAGCAACCGGGTTATTTCGACCAGGGAGCACGCTTGCTTGAACGCCAAATTTTAGGCACGCGCTAAAGAATTCGCGATCGAGGACATGGTGCGAAAGGTCCGAATTTTTCGATTTTCGACTGAAACTAAGCACACACCGGTGGTTTGGGCGATTTAGCGTGCTGCCGAAAACGTCTTCCCCCTTCATAAAAAAATAGTTCCCCTTAAATGCACAAGACATTGGACAAGTGGACGGGGGGATACGCCTTTTGGTAAATGTTCACGTAGGACACGAATTAATGACGAAATTAGGTAATTACAAAGCTTACCGGACGATTCATTCCAAGGACACGCTTTCTCTTGATCGATAGCTTTTAGGCACGCGCCATGGAATTCCTTCATCGCGCTCGATGACTACGAGACGCCGGAGGACCTTGCGGACTACCTCAAATTCCTCGTAAGCAACAGGACGGCTTACATGCAATACTTCGCATGGCGGAATGCGTCCTCCATGCTTGTGTGGTCCACCGAAGGCTTCACTACGGGTAGGTAGATTCATTCTTTTCGTCTCGTATCCATTTGCATTCAGTTTTCTGCAACCTCTGTCGAACTTTCTCGATGTCGGACGAGCGTCCTGGACTCCCCGTCACACCGAGCATCGCTGACTGGTTCACGGCGCACACGCACTGTGATTATGACTCTTTTGACGTTTCTGCCTGGTCTCTCAAGTCCCGTTCGGAATGACCGTGCAGTGTTAGGCTTTCCACTGATGAGGCGATTATCGTGAGCGTATATGCTCCGCAAACTGACTTATTAGGTAAATAAACTGATAGCGAAAGCGAAAATGCGGATAATGATACTAAGGAATGCAATCCTTCTAGCAGACACTTCCCATCTCTACCACGTGGGTTTCCTTTGTCCTTCCGGCGACACACAAAGCAAGCTTGATGGAGACTGAGTAAGTACGCAGGGAAGCTTCGGAAAACGGGGGAGGCTTTCCCGAAGAAACTGGGCGGTAATATGTTGCCCGTTTTCAGGGGCCGACCAAGGTGCGTCTGAATCTTCAAGGAAAAAGAAGGGTACTTCGCACCTCGCACCTGTCTCGATGAGCAACTCGTTCATGACGCATTCTCGCTTGCCAGATTCCCTTCACTTATCAAAACTCGTCCGCTTAATCTGTAGAATCTTCACTTAGTCATTCATTTGTCTTTGTTCAAGTGTGTTAGTTCTCAGTGCAGTTTGATCGCACACATGCATATGCATGATCTCTTGTCCCCGGCCCTGCCACGATGCCTGTTGGCACTGAATAATCTAGCACGTCCACCGTGCGGAATGCTTTCCCGCGTTTCTCGCGCTGCAGCCATAAAATTGAGGAAACGTGCAAAAATCCTAGCTTGTGCCCCGTGATTTAAGCCGTGGGCGTTTACGGTATGACTGCTGCGCGAGGCCCTGATCAGCATAAATGTGCCGGCCGTCGCACGAGAACAAACGACGAAAGGGCAGCCTATACATACTCTCGACGGTGTTTCTTCGTCGGTGGCAGTTTTCCGTCGGTTGTGTGCCGACGGCAGCGGTCATGTTCCTCCAAAAGTCTTCTATTCGGCGCAGGACCTAAATCCTAGAGTTGCTAGTCTTAGAAGCGCATCGTTAAAATCTTAAAGAATATTTGGCTAAGTTGCTAAAAGTTCCGTAGCTCGGCGATTAGTGCAAGACCATGCGTGTAGAGCGACGTCACCCGGCTTCGTATTTTCAGGATAGCCTCTTCGGAGTTGCATAAGTCGACCAATGAAGCGCATCATTCAGCATGCCATGCGGGCATGCTTGCTCTATTGTACACATGACTACATGGATGCCCTCGTCGGATTCAGCAGTTCTGCACGGAACAGTTGCAAGCTTGGTACGCACGAGTGCACGCATGCAGGTCTAAAGCACGTCATGCTGCATGCAGTCTTCTTAGAAGGCTTTATTTCTTTACTGTTCAATTTGTCGATCTGTTCTGAACCTACTTGGGCAGCTCATAAGTTCATCGGATGTCGGTTAGAGTTATGTAAAAGACAGTATTGTTGCTTGCTGGCAGCATCCTGCTTCATGTCGAATGTATTCGTGAACGGTGCCGTTGTTTATGACACCGTCCCTACTACAGCGTCGCATACGCTTATCTTTTAGCTTCCTTGAGACGGCTACTTGCGACAATCATCCTACAATGGGCCTGGTGACACTTTGGAAGAATTACTTGGTGTGGACGCAAGCCGTAGTCGGTAAGTTTACTGGGCGCGGTGACGTCATAAACGCTGCCATGTAGACGTGTAACTATAGATATCGAGATAAAAGTGTCTGCCAAAACACGGATTGTTTACGACGCTGTCGCTTCCGATAACGTTGAAGCCCACCTGGTACTCTTAGTGCACTTAGGGCGCACACGCATGCAGCTCCGGAACGAACACAGCTTTAGAGACATGAATGAAAATGTTCGATTTTAGTGGCCCCGCTGATAGCCAGGGCGAAACGTCGCTGGGTGGAAGTCGCATGGTGCCTGGTTCTCGTCGCCACTACGGTGGCCTTCGTCGTTCAGTCCGTCGACCTAGCCCAGGACTACCTCGCGTACCCGAAGAAGACGAGCATCACGGTACGTTCAGCCTTTTGAAATTGACAAAGCTACGTCAACTTTGGCTTACCAGCGCACAAGGTCACTAAAGACACATATGTCGCGCTTCATTATATTTTTGCTAGTTTTTTTTTGTTTCTTCGACTTCAAACGCATTCAAAGGCAAAGGAAATAAAAGTGCTTTTTGTTCCATGGCACGTAGCCTGTGGTTGTACCCATCCATCTTTCTGCTTGAATCCCGTTCAGTGGCTATGAATTCTTTGGGTGCAACAGAACGCTGCTTTCCTACCCACCTCAAAGAAATGTCCCCAAAAATGCCGATTAGTATACAAAACCGAGTCAGTCTTTTGCGTGCTTGAGATTGATTACAGCCTGATAAAATCGCGCTGTCATCCGTTTGAAGTGGTTGCGCATTGGAGAAGGGCGTAACGTGAGCATATGTGCATAGCAAGCGTCACGATAGTCCAAAAGTGAGAAACATCATAGCGCTGGCACACCACGCGCTCGAAGGGTAAAGAGTAATAGTTTAGCTTATCCACGCGGCAGATGCACCGTTCCCCGCAGTCACATTCTGTAACCTGAATCCGTTCAAGAAGTCCATGGTGCAGCACTCAGAGGAACTGACTAACTTGGTAGTGTCACCACAGACGGTGTTTTCTAGACTGCGGTCGCTTTAGCTAGCCGCCTACGCCTACGTCAGCAAGGTGAAGCAGGCGGAAAGGAAAGGAAAAGGAACTACGACAATGATTAGCCCGACCGAAAGTCACGAGCGTAGAAAACGGCAAGCCGAATGTCAGGAAACTCCGTACTCTTATGCTGGATCGACGGCACAAAGCTACAACGTATGGAGCTGTGCCAATGGAACCGCATTTATGGACTTTGAAGGTGGGTTATGCATTTGCGCTCAAACTTCATTAGCATGTAGCTGGCGTAGCTATCGAGGATTATGCCTTTTTCACGTTCATCGATTTTAACCAAATGCTCGGCTACCCCCTCCCCCAAGATAGTCGACGCGATCCACAAAGTATCTAGACTGCGACCCCTTGTACCCGCCGAGGACGAATAGCTTTGCGGCTTCCAACGTTAGCGCATGGAAAGAAGAAATAGCGACCTTCTTTTATGAATGCGTATGTTTCAATTTTTATGACTTTCCGTAAGTACATGCATTCGGCGAATAACGACGAGTTTCAGTTTTACCCCGTCTGCAATACTGGCGGCTGTAGCTTCTACCAGGACGGCCTCAATGCGATCATGACGGAACGTATTTGCATCCAGAATAGACCAGCTAATATTCATCTTGTTGGTATCGTCGCACAGGCGCTGGCCAGTTACTGCGGCTACTCGGACGCCAGTTGCTCACTGGGAATGAGTGTGAAGACAGGGAGCGTGTACGGCGGTTATTACTACCACAGAATTTGCGGCGCAGAGGTGACCACCGTGTTTGAGGGTAAGTCCGCTGCGGGTCTGGAAGTACTTTTTCATCCCTGAATTTGGTAGTTCCCCAATTTTTGTCCCCTTCTCCCTGCCCAAAAACGACTTACTTTTTTACTCCCAAAACGGCTTTTCCTTTAAACTTTATTTCTAACACGGCGTTTTTTCTTTACTTTAAATGAAACTTTTCCCGCAGTTATGCATCCTGTGTGGTTCTTGTTTTCTCTGATTTGTACTTTTATCCTATTTTTCCGCTTCTGGTCGTCACTGCAAATCCGAAGCTGGAGCAGGTCCCATTCGAACCGGTTGCTAGGCAAAAAGTTTGTCTCTATGGGTTTTCCATCTTATGAGTCTTACCTGGTGGTTGTTCTGTAGTCTTTTCGACACAAACCTGAACTAGAGGTATTTATAGTTTTTGCCGAAAATATTCCGCTTTCAGACTGCAAAAATCCGCCGAAGATCGGCATTAATTACACTCACTCTTACGACACCACTTGCGACAAAGACCAGTACATAACCGACATGGCGTCAAGTGTCTTGCAGGCCATGGACTACACGGACTGTGGTGCATCATGCTCGGCACCTCCGTGCTCTTACACTAACCAGGGTGCTTGTAAAGGGTCGAACTACAACGAGTTCCTGTGCGCTATTTCCACGTGCAACGTGTCGACGACCCCATGGTTCACGTCCACGACGACAGCGGAGCCGACAACAACAGAGTCGCAAAGCTCGTCCACAACGCCGGAAATAACGACGACCCCATCAACCAGTGCCCTCGAGACCACGACTGCTCCACTGACGTCGACAACCGAGCTGCCGACTACAACCACCGACGTTTTTACGACCGCCACCGTTGCGGGGACCTCTAGCACTACAATGGAGACGAGCCAGTCAATGACGACTACAACCGAGTCCATAACAACGACGTCGGCGCCGTTGACAAGCACAACGGAGGCGTCGACGCCGACGACTACGACGGATGCCACTAGCACTACGTCTAGTACGAGCAGTACTACAACTAGCGAGACCACCGCATCCACTACAGACGCTCAAACGTCTACATCGATTTCAACATCTGAGACGCCGTCGACGATAACGTCACTTGCAACTTCGTCAGCAATCACAGATACGTCTACTAAGCCGGAAGCTACAACGACAGTGGGGTTTATAAGCACGGAGACTGCCACAACCAGTAAAAAGACCACTTCGGACCCGACGTCTTCGTCTTCCACGACTTCGACGACTGTGCCAGACACGACATCAAGCACTTCACAAGCCACCAGCATTACGCCTAGCGAAACACCGACCGCGAATATGACCACTACCGAGACACAGACAACATCGACTGGTATGTTGTTGACAAGTGAGTTTTTGCGGGAGTGAAGTCAGGTCAAGTCAGGTCAATACCACTTTACTGGAATTCCCATTTTTCGATTAGTGAAGAAAAGTGAAGTGACACTTTTGGTTTTTAGGTTTTTTTACACTAAAAATATTGCGAAAATTTCACTGATCCTTTGGAAATCTCTTATAACTAAAAAAGGCCCGGCACGGGCGACAACTATGGAATTAGGCAAATATTTTTTTAAACAAAGGAAGATTTCCTTCTGTAGCGCCTGTTGGCGAGCAACCTCTCTTTTATTTCACAAGGCGAAGTTTCAGTAAAGCAGTCCTTTATGCGAGCGCAGTCCGAAGATAAGGCCTAATTCACTTCATTACAGTTCATTTCGCTTTTTCTGTGAAAATAACGCTTCAGCTAAACATCGGCTACCATCAACTACGACGCTGTCCGGATGGTCATCGACCGATGTGCCACGGGCAACGTCGACAGTCAGCACAGAGCTTGTCACTTTGACAACTCCGACAACATCGACGACGTCTAGCGAACCGAGCACTTCTACGACAAAGACAACTGGGAGCAGCACACCGCCGGCAACGCCAGGCTTATCGATGTCTTCCCCAAGCGTCACTAGCCCAACTGAAACTAGTAGCTTCTCGGAGACAGTGGCAAATTCAACGTCTTCGACATCCTCCACCACCGCCGCTGCTTCAACAATGACGACCAGTCATTTTGCAACGTATGCTAACGGCGGTTCAACGATTTCTCCGGTCACAACAATAACGGGGTCTACCCGTGCTGCACAAGAGCCCACTACCGCTTCTGCTTCAGTGCGTACAACTAGAGGTTCCAGAATCACTTCATCAGCCGAAGGAGTTGTCTCACTAACGCTAACGCAAACTACCACAGTTACTGCAGAACAAAGCACTTCCACATCAAACCTGCCCCTTATACGACCAACAGAATCGTCTACTGAAAGCAGTAGTCAGAGTGGCACGGATGGGACGACGTCTGTTATTGCAACCGGCCAGTCGGCATGTGCAGCGACTGTAGTCGACGGAATAACCGGTTCAGTAAATGAAACAACTGGGACAAGTGCTAAACTAAGCTCAAGTTCGCCGACGCCGACCCGGTTCTCACTGCCCGGAGCTCCGCGAAGATCTACGAGCATGCTAACGAGTGTAGGCGTTGAAGAGCCGACCGTCTTTGCAATCGACCGGTCATCTCAGCGTACAAATGCGCCGCCCGCTGTTACACTAACGCCCGTTGGCAGTACAGAGCGTCCCCACCCAAGCACGAACACCGAGGATCCGACTACTACGGAAAGTGGGATACAAAGTTCGACGACTCCCGGAATTTCACTCACTGCAGTCACTTCAAAGCCTACGAAACGGACCGCAAGCAGCACTAGTAACGACTTTATAACCGCGACTCGTATGCTTACATCGTCGTCGCCGCTGACTGGGCAAGATACTAGGTGGACGACAACTGGTGACGAAAAGAGTAGTGACCACGGGACGGCGACGCTGAATGCGATGGTGAAGTCCACAACGAAGAGTCCTGAGAATGGATCGGGTTTTACAACGGATACATCTCAGAGTGAGGACACTGATGCGCAGGACCGAACGTCATCGCCTTCAGCGAGTTCGAGCACTCCGGAAGGTTCCACCGTGACGACAAACTCTTTGCCTGCTACAGCCAAGATCGATGGATCGCACTATTCAACTGCGCAAGCTAGACGAAACGATACGGCGACAACAAACGGAACCGATGCAGATAATCCCGCTACAACTAAGTCTTCTTCGCTGCAAACAGAACCAATGCTTGGTGGAGGACAGGATTCGACCACAATGCCCGCAGGCAACTATGCTCAGTCAACCACGCGGAGGGCCAACGATCCAGGGCAGCATGCAACCACCGGTACTAACGGCAACGCTTCCGGTGGAGGCAGCGACGGAAGCTCTCGCACAACCGCCACTACCAGTACTCGATACGGCCACGATGATCCCAGTACTGAAAAGTCGAATGCAGAAGGAAACGGATCGAACCAGCATCACACAACGAACACGCTCATTGCAAGCGGTAGCGACCTTACTACGACAACATACGAAAACTCCCTGAAGAATGCCAAGCTGAATCTGAGCCTTGACTTCGATCTGGAAGACTTGAATGAAGAAGAGAAGAAGAACCTCGAGGGCATCAGCAGCGCCTACGGGTTAGACGTAAGTATCGTTTCAGCTTACTAGACCTATAGCCGTTAAACCAATCTAGTATCAAATATTAGCTAAAAAAATATTCGGACTCCATTATTGCCTCACGTGTTACCCACTGTAGACCGCTTAGCCGGTTTAGTAGACTGTACTCAGAAGTGAGCAAATACTCTCATCGGAAATATATCTAATGAGTGATAGGTGCTGACGAAAGGTGTACTTTTGTAAGAAATATTCTTAGCGTACTCACCAATGAAGACCGGCAGCCGTACACAACATGTGCCTTATACGCACCATACGGGTGCGTCAACCTAATCCAAAGACGGTACAATTTCAGTTTTGTCTATGACAGCGCAATACGGCACGTAGATTTCGTATTATGGTCCGTACTGTACTGCTATGGTACGGAATAACGGAATATGGCAAGGGAAGGGACGGCTGGGTACGAAACCTATTTTAGCGCACTCGAATAAATCCACGTCTTGTGTCGGTGCATCCTTGAACGGCGTAGCTTTAGCCCTCGAACGACCAAGTGGTCGTCGACGCCAACATGAAGGAAGCCCTGCAGATTATCGCCGCCAAGATGACGCCCGAGCTGCGAGAGAAGCTTGGATTCAAGCTGAAGGACCTCACGTCTTCTTGCATAATGAACGGTGAACCTTGCGACATGGAGAAGTACGCGCATACCTAGCTGGCTCGTTCCCTAAGATCTATACCCACACTCTATGCGACGTTTTAGTGATTTCAAGCAATATTTTGACATCGATTATGGCAACTGCTACACATTCAACTACGACACATCGGTGAAGTACATCGCCCGACGCGCTGGAACCAGCTACGGCAAGTTAAATTTTGCTTGTGTGTCATGTATCGCCAAAGAGTTTGAAGGGGCTATCAGCAATATTCAGGCCTTCGAATGATCATCGTGAGCAACTCGACAGAAACTTTGCCTTCGTCGTCGGAAGAGGGCGTTAAGATCGTCGTCCATAGTCAGGATTTCACGCCGTTTCCGAGTGTCGAAGGCTACAAGAGCCCTATGGGACAGCTCGCATCGCTACAGCTGACTTCTGTATGTCTTTCATTTGGATGAGCGTACTAAGAGCCAAGCCGGAAGCTAGACAGACCACTTCAGAAGTGCAAGAATGCCAACGATCACTAGACTAGTGGGCCGTGTTGAGCTGACCATGGCCCTGAACCCAAGGACTGCACGTCAACTTAAGTTTCTCATTATTCGAAAACTTCGGGCGGAAATTGTCCCGAGGCGTGGTCCTGGCTACGGCCCTAGAGTGGCTTAAATCATAAAAACACTGAAACCCAACATTTTTTATGTGGAACATGAACCCTGATAACATCGGTGGAATGTCAACAGCTTTAGAGCAAGAGCTCGCGGCTAGGCGCACCGTACGGGAACTGCAGTACCCTAGAAAGCATTGCAGAGAACAAGCAGCCTTTCTACTACAACGGGTCCTACACAACGGAGGTAAGCATCCTTTCTCGCTGCAGCAATGCATACGACCATGACGATTCTTTAGGGCTGCTTCCGCTCATGCTTCCAGCGGAACGTGGCGACCGCGTGTGGCTGCGCCGACTCGCGCTTCCCTGCACCGACGGACATGAACGTCCCGTTCTGCGACCCTTTGGAGCCAGCAAAGTGTACGCCTTTGTGTTCTGCTCAAATCTCACATTTGTCGCTATTAGACAAGTGCCTGGAGGAGTACATCGACGACAACGGCGACTACTTCTTCGTCGCCAACTGCACGTGCTACGATGCGTGCAAGCACACCGTGTACAAATCGCAGATTTCAATGAGCCCATGGCCCGCCGGGGGATTCTTCTACGGCGCCTATTGTCCGCTAGGGAAAGTGCTGAACTTCACGGACTGCACCAAGTTTTACAGGTAAGATGACTGAAGACGCCAAGGTTACTCAGGCTCTGTTTTCAGGGATAACGCAATGACGCTCGAGGTGAGCTTCGCACAGCTAGGCTACGCGATGTTGCAGGAGGAGCCGACCACCACCGTAAGTGCGATCTGTGCCTAGTGATACGGAAATCCAACAGCGAAACATATTTGCCTGGTAGCCGTGGTGAATGCCCTTCCGAGACTGGCAGTCCTCGAAGGTAACACCACATCAAGCAAAGCATCCGAGAATCCCGCAAGTTACTCCTATGTACTAAGGACCGGCAATCGGTAGCCGTGCCATACAATACGGTAGGGCGTACGACACGGGACGAAATATGGAACGCTACAGCCGTACTACGTGTCGTACAAGTGCTACACGTCGAGAATCTGGCGCCACAGCGTACTCCGTATATGGCGACGCAATCGTGCCGTTCTCCGTACTGTTCTGATCCTGCCGTGCCGTGCTACGTACCTATAGCACACCGGCGGTACAGTCCAATACGGCCGTACCACGTGTACGAATGACGATGTTTACACCCTACGAATACGGGGACATCCCAGACTCACTGACGAAGTGCTAATTTTACAGGAATGGGGTCTCTTCAATAGCCTGGCCGGAAACATCGATCTATGGCTTGGCTGCTCGATGCTCGGCCTGACCGAGTTCGTCCTCATCGGTATCCAGGTCGTCCTGTGGATCTGTCGGTGCCGCAAAGAGCTGCCGGAAGTGCCAAGCCTCCGTCGTCGAAACTTCTTCGCGAAAGTCAACAAGAAGAGCGATAGCGAAAAGTCCGTCAATGGCGACGGTTTGGCATCCAACAGCTATTCCCTGGGAGCGATTCACGCAGTTGCCGATCCGTTCGATGCGTTTGCGCCGAAGAACTTCCCTAACTGCATAGGAGAGGAAGGTATGAAGCATCGGGGCAGGGGGAGGGGCATGGGGAAGAGTGGGGGACTACTTGACTCTGCCTGTTCCCGGAAAGGAGTGTCGTCGAGTTGCGCTAAAAAGTTCACGGGATAAAGAATTTCGCAAATAAGTTTGTACATAACAAATTTAATCTCTAAAATATCTCTCTGTCAGAAAGACGGCACGAGCATACCAGACGTTGCACAGCGTTATAAGGGCCTTTCAACAGAATTTTAGAGCTTGCTCCAACCGAAGTCAGGGCAATTGCGTCAGCAGAGCTTGAACTCTACGACCCCATGCATGGTTTCGAATCGGTACTTCCTGTCCTTGCGCAGACGTCGGAACACGCCAGCCTTTACACAAACATATAAAACTGCATGCCAATTTTTGAATGAGGAGCGTCTAACCATTTGCATTTTGAACCTATACTGCTTAGAGCTTAGTTTGCATGTTTGTTTGATTGAAGACGATGCATATATTTGTTATCTTTTACAGAACTATACTTTTGTACCTGGAAGTATTTCGAATACCTTGATCAGTTATGCATGAGCAGTATTTGTGTTTTATTGCCACCATAAACATGAATTCGTGACGTCAAATTAACAGACGGCGACGATGGCCAGGCGCAAGGAAACACTTTCCTATGTCCACAAGCTTAACTTTATCGTGACTTTTTGTGATCCGGCCGCCTGAAAAACCAAAATTCCATCTGGTTGCTATGGCTAAGCAACTGGACAAGCGGAATCGACATTACCGACGTTTGATTGCCCCTTCCCCTCCCAACGTTTACTACGATAAGTATCTCCCATAGATAACGTCTACATAATACTTCTCTAGACAGGTTTCATGAATGAACGAATATTCCCGGAGGTTGCCGGGTTCAAACGGGTTCAGCTCGCTGAAGAACAAGTAGAATCCCGCCTTGGACACTTTCTCGAGGAACTTGTACGTATGGTAGGCGCTCGCAGTGCCGTGGACTTCGACGAGAAATTGACAAATAGGCACTTGTAAGATCTGATCGATGACGACC
>JNEY01000904.1:0-12605 GCA_020875895.1 Aphelenchus avenae
CCAAGGAGTGCATCAACGCTGTGCTTTATCAAAACTTCCGCTCTTCGACCTCTCGAATGGTGGCGTTCAGAAGGATCGATGAAGTACCGTTTAGGCATAATTTTTCGCATTATTCTTGGTCATCATTAGAAGAGAGGTTGATAATGCGCTGGCTTTAGGATGTCCGATGATACTGATCATCGGCTCTTTAGCGTTCACCCCATTGACAGGTACGTAGCAATCTCTTGGAAAGGAACTATACAACCATGCCGACATCCATACAACCCTAATCGAGAGGGTTCCAGCCGTCATAAAAAAATTTTAAGCTACCCCTTCGAGTTTGGTTTCATTCGATAGCCCTTGAAAAACTATTGACAAGTTCTAATCCAATATACTAATCGTGAGCAGTTTGTCTGTCGCTTTTTTACCTGAAGGATTTGAGCCGCGATTTTTTGCGCCCGTGGGTTTTCGACCACGCTGATTACGAAAATCTTGTCTGCTTCTGTCTTCGTGTCTTCTGGAAGCGACTTCTGAAGACCGACGACATCGATGTCGACTCCGTATACTGTGACGCCATTCGTCATCAGTGTGTTTCAAGCAATTACTTTAACGGCAAAGACATCGACTTCCACGTAATTTCGGTCTTCTGAAGCGACTTCTGATGATCGAGGACATCGACGTCGAAAACGTCAAATGTGATGCCGATCTGGTCATCAGTATGCTTGCAGCACCTACTTCAATGGTAGGGACATCTACTTCCACGTCAATTTCGGCCTTCTAAAGCGGCTCCTGAAGATCGACAACATCAATGTCGAAAACGTCTACTGTGACGCCGGTCTCGTCATCAGTGTGTTTGCAGCATCTACATACGGCAATGACATCGACCTCCACGTCAATTACTGCCTTCTGAAGCGACTACTGAAGAGTCACAAATGATTTGGCCATCAAAATGCACCTACCGTATTTCCTGAATTATAAGCCCCCCCCCCCAAAAAATATAAGCCCAGGGTCCCAGACCCCAATGATTAATATAAGCCCCCCCCCAAAAATATAAGCCCATGGGGCTATATTTTTTACGCAACGGCAAATGCTCCCATTGGTTACTAGGGCTACTTTTTAACACTTTTCTACGACTGTAAGCCCTTTTTAAGGAGTTTTACGTTATCCTAAAGGTATACAAACGCATATCTAAGCAAAAAAAAATTATCATATATCTCGTCCCATCCCAACCAAAGGGGGGGGGACCCTTTGGTCATTAGGGGCTCGGCAACACAGAGTGCAAGAAAATTTTGACTTACCAGGGAAGCATGTTTTTTCGACGTTTTAGAGCATGGGGATCATTCTGGGATAGACTTCTAAAAATTAACTTTTTCAAAATTTTTGCATCGTCGTTGGAGAAAACCAAAGGGGGGACCCTTAGGTATCCAAGCCGAAGATACCTTCCACATGTGGTATGCAGAGGGAACACTGCCATTATGCGTTTTAGGGCACGTAGAACACATTAGGCTACTTGCTATACTTCACCAAATTTGTCAGATTTTGATGAATTTTTAGTCGATTTTGACGATTTTAGGCAAAATTTTCTCAATTTTTCGCGGGCCTTCGGCCCGCGAAGGGGTTGTTTTATATAAGCCCCCCCAAAATTATAAGCCCCCCCCCAAAAATATAAGCCCAGGGTCCCGGACCCCAATGATAAATATAAGCCCATGGGCTTATATTTCAAGAAATACGGTACTTTAACGGTAAAAACATGGACTTCCGCGTCAATACTGCTCTGAAGCGACTTTTGAAAGTCGACGACATCGACGTCGTAAACTTCAACTCCTGCTCTGAAGCGACTTTTGAAAGTCGACGACATCGACGTCGTAAACTTCAAATGTGACCCCGATGTGGTCATCAACGTGCTTGCAGCACCTACTTTAACTGCAAAGACATCGACTTCCACGTCAATTACTGCCTTCTGGAGCGACTTTTGGCGAGCCACGACATCCAGTCGAAACGTCACCAGTGACGCCGATTTGGCCATCAAAATGCTAGCCTCACATACTTTAACGGTAAAACATGGACTTCCGCGTGAACTATTCCCTTCTCAAGCGACTTATGAAAGTCGACGCCAGTGCAAACTTCAGACTTCGAAAAATCTCGACTTTAGAAGCGAACCCGGATCCGAACTTGCCAAAAAAGCACCGAATTCGGAACTACCGCTAACATAGCGACATGCTTGCCGCAACGCACGAGCATGCTGCGATAGAGAGTGTTTCGTCAATATAGAGAACTGTTAGTAAGGTTTTCGGAAAAGAACCAAGACTTAGAATATGAAGCATCAGCTAATCGAGATCAATGAAATTTAGCGCAAAAGTTTAAGAATACAGAGAGCCAATCTCGCGAAACAGTTGCGAGCGAACTAGCGACTACCACTTCACCAAAAAGTGGCACATGAGTGACTGCATCAGGTTTTGTTCACTCGCCGAAAGCCCTTGGTTTGAAGGGAATTCTTGATGTGAAGATTTACTTATACGTTTGCTACACTTGTTAAAAAGAAGGCCGTTGAGAGGCATAACCACTGGCGCATACTAAATTCTTATCCTCAAGGAGAAATGCGTTAAACGGCCGCTTGGTGGGTCATTCCTAGAAAGGGGTGTACTGGAAGCGACCGTACTCGATACGACCCTATCCAGTAAAGTTCACATTATGCGATAAGATCTGAAGTGAGTGCATAGCAGCCCTGCGTTTTTAAAGCACGTATAGGTGGCGTCGTTATTCAGTCTTTTAACACACGAAATAATATCGCCTGGATTATGGAATTATTGTTTGGTTATCTCCATCAAAGTTTAATTGTACATTCACAAACATTCATTTAAGATTTGGCCCATCAAATTAGTTTCAGCAGCAGTTTTAGAGAGATTCTTCCTTCCAAACCACCGCAGGCGCGACCGGCGAAATTTAGTATTTAACGGCAAGTATTCTTGTAGCTCCGACTTTAGCGGGTCGTTTTTTTTAATCAACAAAAATTGGTTATTTCTTGACCTTTTCTTAAATCGTGTTTAAGTCCCGTGACTCGCACGTCAATCTTATTCGCAAAATCTAGCTTTTTCTGCTATGTCATTCTCTTGCTTGTGTTCGAAATACTCGGCTTCACCTGCACATTTTCGGAACAAATAGCCTGAGCGCTCTCTCCACTCTCAGCCTTCGTCAGCACCAGAGTTACGGCTTCCGCCGACGACGTGTCTTAATCGTACCTGTCCACCTAAGTTGTTACTACATATGTTACGGTTTATGTAGACATTTCCTGCTTAATACTTAAGGTCCTAAAATTGCAGTGAATTGGCTCCATTCAAACATGATGCTGTGCCCAAGTTTTGGGCCCCGTCACGACGATCTGGGCCCAAGGCATCGCATGGCCCACGACAGGCTAAGGCCGTGAGCACGGGACCGAGCCGCGTCCAAAAGCCTGAAGTCCAAAGCGTGTGAAATAACCCTAGAATTTCCCTTCATAAATGTTTCCCATATAAATGAACAAGATTCCGGAGAAGCGTTTGAAACCCAGGTGAAAGTGCAAACTTTGTTTATTTTCATCATTTTCTCAAATGGACGCTTGCTTCTACCAAAACCGTGACAAGCGCAACCGCAAGTGGGCCATTCCATTGGGATGGCCTGGGCCATTCCACGCGGGCCCGCGGCCCGTCCGACGGCCTAAGGCTGAACGCGTAATGGGGCGTCAGTGGCGACAGATGCAGGCGACGGATGCAGAGGCGACAACCTGCATCCAGATCTTTTTGAAAGGCGACAAATTTTAAAAGTTGCATCTGTCGCCTGTCGCCTGTGTCGCCTGTCGCCTGGCGACGTCGACTGGCGACAGGGCACGCGCAATGAAAGCTACAACTTTTCAGGGCGACAAAACGGAGAAATTGAAGCAATGAACCGGTTTATTTCAGTGAGAGGTTACGTGAGACATTTAAACGCGAGTAAAATACTTGCGCCAATCGTTGCGTACGCGAACGGCGTCGTTCATGAAGGACATTTCCTTGGTACGGCAGCAGAAATTGTGCGGCAGTTTGCCCTTGCCGGTTCCGTGCCCCTGATGCACGCGTAACACATGCTGCTGCTCGCGCGTTCGGTGCGTAGAACCCGCGCGCCGTTCTGCTCCAGAGCACTCGCTTCTTCTGGATCTCCTCGATGAGCGCATCCGTCTGGTAATCGTCGGTTCGCGGAATCCCCGACGAAATTTGCGTCGCTCGGCGCGGCCTGCGGCGTCCAGTGGCAGAGGCAGACGCTTGGACGCATGACGCTTCAGCCATTTCTCGAGATCAAGAGTGTACCGGAGCGTGTGAGAAAGTGCTCACTGCTAAATTTCTAATGCACTAAGTTGCTAAAAACAGAGGAATAATGCGATGCGAGTGCCGGGAAACTGGTTCCTGTCGCAAGATAGCGGAGGCACACTAACAAGCGCTGTTCCGGACCGATCGCGGCGCGGATGGAGTAGCGGCGCAAACTGAAAAGAACGCATGTTTTTGTGTTTTAAACACACATTTTCTAACATAGGCTCGAGCATTGCCAGCAGCTTTTAGGACGACGGAAGCGTCATGCGAGTGTAGCGCTTGAACTCGGCCGGGTCCCGCTTCAACTCCGGCATGTGTGTGTAGAAGGCTCCTCTTTCTTTTCGCATTCTCCGGATTCAGTGGATGCTACTTCGCTTGCGCAGACTGCGCGTCGCTGCGTAGAGGGTCATCAGCTGGAGGACACGCGGGAGCAGACGACGGTTCATGCCTGCAAGTGATTTATGAGTTCCCAAAAAGGTGTTGACGCGGTCACGGGTCATCACGGGTCGATAAACAGACGCTGAGAGGCATTTCTGGCGCACTGTCGCCATGGTTGTCGCCCCAAAAATCAAATTGTTTTGAACACCTGGGCGACAGCCATTTCTGTCGCCAGGCTACAACTTTTGTCGCCTGTCGCCTATGACCAAAAATGAGGCGACAGGCGACAGATGCAAGGCGACGTCGCCAGGCGACACTGGCTACAACCTGTTGCCTCACCTGTCGCCTCATTCCGCGCGCTGCATCTTGCATCTGTCGCCACTGTCGCCCCATTACGCGTTCAGCCTAACGGGCGTCGCGTTCGTGGTTGGCTCCATTACCTGCACGGTAGCAAAATATGAAAGGTTCAGATAAACATTCTGACCTCGCGAGTGCGATTTGGTACTTCGGCTTAAATTTTAAATTCCCTGTGCGCTGACGTCCGGTGGCTCATATTTAACCATGGAAAAAGAAAAAAAGGACTTTTGTGAGTCCTAAATGAGTGAAATCTGCATACAGAGAACGCATGACTTGACAAAAGATTACAAGCAAGTGCAAGGTGCGGACTGCAGATTTTTTTACAAACTGCTCATTAGTGCCGTGCCAATGTCAACCGGTTTAGTGCGTGCTAGCCACCTTCATTAAAGCCGATTCCTAGAAATGTTTTACTCATTGTTAGTCACCTACTATCGAAGCCTTTACTTATGCCGGCAAAGTGCTCATTTTACCATAACCTAGTAAAAGGCCGGCTTTTATTGCCTCTGATGCTTGCATCCCTTGAATTAATTGCTGTTACTATAATTGCGAGCATGACGCGAACCATATGCGTGGCTGTTAGTGGGTGTTTGAGTTTAAGTTATTTACGATATTGAGTCGTCTCCCGCGTGCAGGCAATGACACACGCAAGCAATATCGGAGTGCACACCGAGAATTACTGATTGGCGCGTTGTCAAGCATCTTGGCAAATGGTAATTTGCATGCTCAAAAGTACTTGCCGCATTATTATCCAGCGTCGCAACCAAGTCAAACGACGAACTAATAGCTTCTAACCAATGTCGCTCAATGTTCTTCCCCTCGCCTGTTGAAGCCCCTTAAGTACATCATTGTTTCGGCATTAAGTATCTTACTCAGAAGATGACTGAAGAAGCAAAGTCGGACTGAACCATGGGATCAGCTTTTGTTAATTAGTTGTTTGTGTCACAAAGATATTTTGTGCAAAAAGTGATCTTACAGAGATTAAAGTGGTTTGCGGTAAATTAGGACATTAGCTTTTCGACAAGAAACTTCTTTCCTAAAACGGTTTTATTTGCGGATGATGTACTTAAAGTAGCGCTCAAAAGTTGCGACATTGGCCAAAATTTTGGTTTTTGTGCCCAGCTGTCACCAGAAACAGCTTTCCCACCTCTTTGAAGCTTATTTTTAAGCAGTGCGGCGTAGCAGGTACAACTAAGAACATGAAAACACTATATACAATGTCGACAAATTTTTTGCAGCAAAAACACGAGTTCGGAAATTTTCGGAAATGGCCAGGCAAAACCGAAACTTTTTGATGCCCAGCCCTTGTTAGTGTTTAATGTATGACCCTACTTTCCCTATAGATAGAGCACGCCTAGAGGTACTACTTTCGAGTTAAGCGCAAGTTGATAGGACAAAACACAAACTGGTACTGACATGTTTTGTATCGGCTGCCAAAATTTGCATTGAAAATCACTGATTTTTACATTTTTGAAAACAGACAGCGCTAATTTCTTTTTTATGCTACTCCAGAAACTTGTACCCAATACGAAAGTTGTACCCCTACGTTGCCTTTATTAGTGGGCAAAACAAGGCGCCCACGCAAGGCACTTGTGTAATCAACAAATGCGAATTCCTGGTTGGGCCTTGCCATTTTCCGTAATTTTGAAAGATTATTTTTTGCTGAAAAATTTGTTTTGTTGCACATATTATGTTTGTATATTCTCAATATAATTGTATTAAGTTATACTGCTTAAAACACGCTTCAACGAGGCAGGAAAGCTGTTTCTGGTGACAGCTGGGCGCAAAAACCAAAATTTATGCCAATGTCGCAACTTTATGAGCGCCACTGTATATCCTCCCTTTTAAACCTGAGTTGTCCGTCTGTACGGACAGCGAACAACGTTGTTCGCGTATGTCCGGTCAGAATGTCGAATTTGCATACATCAGACTGCACCTATAAATGGGGCTGAAATCAGCGAGACCGGTCATTCTGTGTTCTAAGCTAATCACTCTCGACGCTCCTATGCTGCTGTCGGGTGCGAAGCGATCTCGTGATATGCTAATTTCCCCTGTGCTGTGTGTATATATACCCGTGATTCATGTAGTGTATAACCCTGTGCCTGAGCAGTATCTCAGTGCGAGCTTAGTCTAATAAAGAGCTTAGATTATTGCCTCTTGTGCCTTGTTGTGTGCGATACAACAGTTGGCGATCAGGTGCGCGAGCTTGCGAGTACTCTTCAGAACTTCAAGCAGCACTTAAAGCAGCAGAAACTTAAAGACAACACGCCTGCTGCCACTCGGAGCAAGCAGCAGGGCTATACATTGATTTAGGTAGGGCTGTTCAAAGCTTAAAACAAATGGATTAAGAACTCTAAACGACTGTATTCATAGCTTAAGTTACAAGCTATTAGAATATAAAAGATTTGTATCTCAACCAGTCGTGCCGCGAGTAGCGCGGTAGCCCTGCTAGTCCAGATATTAGTCTTGGAAACTGATGAAGTCTGTGCAGTTCCTGCAGGTATACACCTTGAGCAGAACAACAAGCCACGCTCAAGAAACAGGTTTTCAATGTATCTTTGCAGCTTTAGGCGCTGAGCACGTCTTGAAAATTGTTTTCATCCGCCTTTGCATTAACACTGCTTGTACTCCGCAAAAATGTTAGCAACGAGCAGCGCCTGATAGTATCACCGCTTGCCGCGCGAACTAGTAAGTTACTGTGGTAAGGTTAGCAGGTGAGACACGTGACATAGTTCCAGTAGTACACTCTTTGTACGAGGTTCGGCCTTTTTTTGATTCCCTTAAGTCGTTTATCGTTATCCGGAGGTTTCCGACGATGGACAGGCGATAATGATTTGGCTAAAAAATGTTTAGAAAAAGTCCAAAATTTTGCTAGCTCAGCTTGTCCCGCTGCACGGTGAGGAACACGGGGGGGGGGGGGTTGGGGGTGGGTCGGATGTCATGCTATTGTGCTGAGGGAATGAACGAACAGTGATCAATGGCTAACGGCAACCTGCTAGTGGCAACATTGGAAAGAGCCCCCAGTTTCACTTGAACATGTCCCTCACTGCTTTCTAGAAGCTCGAGTCAGAGTATCGAAGAATAACCCTGGCCAAACAGGCCGTATGCACGCTGACCGCGTCGGGCAACGCCAACTGGATTGTCGGCGAACCGGGCCGGGTCGGGCCTACCCCAGGCCAGGCCTATGATTAGTTTAAAGAAGACAAAAGCTCCCGCAAGACAGGTTTTCTGTGTCGCGCCACCCCACCTTCTTAAATGTAGGGCAATGCTAGCATTTGCTTTAGCTCGTTGCTACGCAAGTGTGTCATGCCAAACAGATTTGCTTGTTTTGCACGGATCTAAAGCGAAAGCTGTATTAGGCTGATAAATAATTGCATGTTTCATGATTTTTGTACTGCGCCAGTTTTTAGATGTTTCCGATCCATTAAAAATAAGCACGTTTACTAGCCACCAGGTTGACGTGGTTGACGAAGCCATATGCAATGGCTTAGCGCGTTGGGCGCTCTTTACACACCTTGATATTATATTTGTGAACCTTGTGGGTGCTTTGATAAAACGGCTCGTGACAGGCTCCCGGGGCCGCAAGAGGCCATCTATTTAGGCACATCATGAGCGGTGAATAACGGACCTGCCGTAGTTCTTGTGTCGTTAAGATTTGTTTCGCACTGTTTCGATCCGTTCATAAACGTGTGCTTAAACACTTAAACAGTGGCTAGCCTATCTAGCCACGCAAAAATTGATAGGCTAGCCTATCAAATAACTCATTAAGTGTGGCAACGCAGTAACTAAGGGGAGAGAGCTGCGACCGTTACGCTAAGCTTAGCAGACTTGGAGTAGCGTCACATAGTCTTATTTCAGTATTCAAAGTTATACCGTACGTACTGCCATGAATAAATTCCCTAGAAACATCCTAAGGAAAGGATCATTTTAAGACCTTGACATATGAGCCAGTACATTCAACGCTTTGAAGCATATTTGGGCCCTTGCTCCTTCAGAGACAATCGAGGAGTGGAAGCACATTCAGGTTTTTCAAGGGCTTGGAAAATTCGTCGACTAGATATTTTTTCTATGAGTTCCGTTTTTGGCAATAATGTATGCGTAAGGTACAGTGAATATGCTCTACACCTGAATTCATTACGAAAGGGTAATTATATGGATTTTGCATACGATGCAGAGCATGGAGCACGGCATCACACGCAGTTTCTTTCGCTTAGGGCGCGTAGAAACATCCGGAAACATTTTCGCTCGCGAGGTCTTAGGCAAAACCCTCATTTTCTGCCGTGTAGAACATACTATAGCTTGTCCTCGGCGATACTTCAAAAGTAGCGTAACAGATTCAGCAATTTCTGAAAGATTAAATAAGCAACGAATCGCCGATAACGTTCCGTTGTTAATCATCCCAATTCCTGTCATCCTCGTCATCGGACATCCCAATTCTTGTCATCGGACAAGATAACTGGTCCCAATATCTGGCACATCATGTTTTTGTACATAATCACCTCAAAACGCAAATGACGAATCACTCGCAACATAAGTAAGCGTCAGACGGTAATCTAACGAGATTTCATGTTGCTCTGCTGAATTTAGAAATTACCGCATCGGCTTGTTTGCGGTCGTAGCGCTGCGATGATCGCGAATAGTTGCCACGACCCGCCATTCTTTCTCATTCCGAGCGTTGCTCCTTTCTCTGTCTCGTGATGGGGGTTAGCGCATTATTCTAGCGGTGTTGATCTAATTTCTTGCTTTTATTGGTCATCGACGATGTCTAATGCTAGCAATGCGTTTGTTTTTTTTGTCCCTCTACAGCGTGAAACCCGACGACCGGGCTTTAAAAGTGACTAGAAGAGGGGCCGCCTACGGCGGCCTGTTTATGTACAAGATCCATGATTTATGACAACAACGTCTGAGTATCCTCACTGCTCTGAGTTCAGGTCTGAGCCGTTTTGCTTGATTATGTTTGAGATAAGGCCTGAGTCGTCATTCTTAAGCCCGGAGTTTATCGCTTCGTCTTGCTTTATGTATTTAGCTGTGCTGTGCTCTGAGTTCTATCGCTTTATGATTTGAGACGTCTCGATTTATTTTTGTCTTGCTCCGATCTCTTATTTGAGGTGTGAATTGTGGTGTTTCAAGCTCCGAGTTGAGGTCAGAGTCGTCTTCCTTGAAGCTCCGAATCAAGATCCGAACCGTCTTGCTTCAATCTCCGAGTTAAGTCCTGAGTCGTCGGCGCTTCAAATTCTGGTTTATGTCGGAGCAGTCGTGTTTCAAACGCTAATTTAAGGTCTGAGACGTCATGCTTCAAGCTCTGAGTAGAGGCTAAAACTCGTGGTTCAAGCGCTGAGTTCTAAACTGAGTCTCTTCCTTCAAGCTTTGAGTTGGTGTCTGAGTCGTCTTGCTTCAAGCTCCAAGCTGAGAACTTAACGGTCTTCATCCAAGCTTTGATTTGAAGTTGAGACGCACTGCTTCAAGCTCAGAGTCAAGAACTGATTGTGTCGTGATTAGGATGAGTCGTCTTTGAAGCTCAGAGCCGCGGTGGTGTCGTAGACGCAGTCTTCCGCAAGTGCGAAGATCTAAACATCAGGTTTTTTCTTCATTTGTCGTTGCGGCGCCTTGTCTATAATGCAGAGTATGCACTGGCGCTACATTGCTTTTCTGAGTCGTTGACTGAACGCCAATGAACTGGTATAGTTGTCAACGTGACATACCACAAAAACGATGCGCTGTAAAGATGATCCTTATGACTAAGAACATTGCTCGACTCAAGTCGGGATTTAAGCAAAAAAAATGTGTGTTAATGAATGAATCTGCGCTTTCGTGCTGGATTGACCTGTCGATCAATCGAACGATAGTAAAAAATCGTGCCGTCAACGCCTGGAAGCTCGCCTTCCAAAAATGGCATGAAGCACACGCTACAAGGGGCGACCGACTTTCCTTAATGACCGCGGGTAAGGTCCAGTATGGTTGCTGTCAGAGTTATTCGTAATACAGCAGGTTTTTGCAGCAACTAAGATTCTGTATGCATCCTGGTGGCTTCACGTCGTGTTAGCCGTACGACTACATACCCTTTCAGTATTCGATGCTTGATTCTTGGTATGGCCGAAATTGGTATTATTGGTCTACTTGGATATTCATTGTCATCTTAGAACCGACTTTCTGCATCAAGTGCCAGGTTTTTTTAACCAAAAATGTTAAGCAGCGCTTCACGAATGTACAAACGCAAAGACAATAGCCGCGACTCGAAAGCTTGTGAATTTTGGCGTCCAGAAATAAATTGCTACGACAGCCAGCATTCGTACAGTTGGCTGTGGCAAACCTATCACGGTGGTCCATACTGCACTGCACACGGACAATCTTTTTGACAGTAATTAACAAACCTTTCCCTAACGTTGCTCACAAAGAAATCCCTAAAGAGTGCCGTCGTATCCTTTGTTACTGACGATTGCTAGGGAATCTGACTTTAATAAAAATGTTGTATTTGTCAAATAGCGTCTGTCCAGATGGGGAAAGTTGGTATGGCAGCAAGGAAGGGAAAAGATGCTCTTTTGCGAGCGTTGTATTATTGTTATCTTTAATGTTCTGTGTGGCACCCATCAGTGGTTTTGACATTCAGGCATAACGAAAGAATCTTATGGAATAGGGTGTTCTTGTAAATCTACACTTGCTTGCTCAGAACAACGACCAAGTGTGTGACGCTTGAAAGATGCGAAAGAAGCATACGTGACGTTGCTCAAAATGCTCATCACATACAGGCTTTTGTCTTTAGATTGCTCTTCATTGCAACTTGTCACAATTTTGCACCGATGAGAAGCGGACTATATTTATCCTACAGTAAAACCTCTAATAAAGGCCCCATTCGAACAAACGCCCTCTCTCCCCAAGAAAGGCACCACAGCCGGCGCCACCACTTCCAGGTTTTGCTTGAGAGAAAGTGCACCCTAGTTGATCAAGAACGGGCGGCGTTGAATAAAACAGGAAAAATAAGCACATCTTATTTTAACCGAGTCCGCTTATTTCTCGTCATTGTCATGAACCTTTAGATTCTCGTTCAGGTCACTTCCGTCCGTTACTTTAACTAAGCGTGTAGGCAGCTTTGAAGGTGTCATCTGGGGGAATAGGAAATGCTTTTTCAGCTTCTGTTTATCGCGAGCCTGAATCCAGGGCCGCACAGTATAACCAACGTGAAGTTCTCACTCATAGTGCCAAACCCTAGCCCTATTTGGGAAAGAACCCGTAGCGAAGTCAAAGCAGCAGATTTGTCTTGAAAATTGTTATCCAAGGCCGCTAAGTTACTACTTTCACTGAGCTGTACCAATAATGGAACACGCTCGATCACTGCCTGTCCTGTAAGGGGTATCGAGAACAAACAACAGGTTTTTCATTAGGTGTGTGTTTGTTCATTAACAGAGAATAGCGCTGAGAAATAATTCACCTACACAACAAGCGTGGGACGTTCGATACAGGTTTTTTTAAATGTTCCGCATCGTCAAGATTCGCCTTACCGTTCACACAAGCTTAAGTCGAACAGTGCCGGGCAACCCTGTGCAACGGGCCTTCAAGTCGAGGCCCGGCCCGGCCCGC
>JNEY01000904.1:20253-31691 GCA_020875895.1 Aphelenchus avenae
CCCGACGTCTTCGTAGATCGGGAATTCGCAGCAAATCGTTGTTCCTGGCATAAGATTCGGCATGGCGTCGGAGACGGGGACGGACTACGGCGATTTCCCGGCGGACGGCGTGCTCGGTCTCTCGACATTTGCTGCTGGTCTGGATTCGACTAAGGAGAAGCCTTTCATACAACAGCTTGTGGATAGCGGGGTGCTGGCGAAGCCTCTGTACACATTGTACCTCGCAGCGGACGCCAGGGCTGAGGTAGGACTTTTTCAGATATGTCTTCTTGTTCACGGAAGGGCGTATTTCGCGAAGGCGAATATGGGATGAGCAAAGCCTCATAAAATAGTAGCACAAGATAGGATTCATGAAAGTGCAAAAAAAAGTTAGTGAAACACAGTTGGTAGTGGCTATTCGAAACTACAGTTTATTAAATAAATTAAATTTAAGCATCAGTTTAATAATTTAATTAATATTTACACAACAGGCTGAGGGTAATCAATAAGAGAATTACAACTGAAAAATTAAAATTTTTCATTTATTTAGTATTTTAGCTTTCTGGTGTCGTTACCTATGGAGATGTCGACAATCAACATTGTGGCGGACAAGTATCCTACACCCAGATGGATAAACAGTGAGTTTATGGCAATGCAGGGGCTAGTCTTGAGTAGAGATCGGGGTTGGCCCCTGGACCGTAGTGAAAGCAGAAATTCGCCTGTGCGTCCAAAGTTGTTCGTGAGCTAAGGACGTCTGTGTCTTGTTTTGGGCGATCGAACGGTGATTCGACAAGAGCTACGTTTAGGAACGGGCTCTTCGAGGTCCGCAACATCAGCGTCGGTTCAGCGTACCAGTACTCCCAGGGCCTTAGCGCACGGGTCTTTTCCGACTTCACCAAGGACTTCATCGGCGTCCCGTGGGATGAGGCCTTTGCGGTCGCCAAAGCGTTCGGCGCCAGGATCGACACCCTCACGTATGAGTACACAGTCCCCTGCAAATCCGAGCTTCCGTCGCTAACGCTGATGGTCAGCGAAGACACTCTCGTCATTCCCGGAAGCTCATTGCGATCGTCATTTGAGGATACGGACGATTTTTGCGTGCTGAACATTGAGAAAAGCGACAACTGGGTGTTCGGCTCGCCGCTGGCGCGATCCTACTGCCAAGTGGGCGATATCGGCGGGGGACAGATCGGTTTCTCCGCACAAAAGCTAACGTAAATAACGTGTAGCGTGGTGGATGTTTTCTGTTTATTTTCCCTTCCAATAAAGTGGATTTATATGCTTACAAAAATGAAAAGTGGTGTTTGTAAACGAAAATTTGATTTGGTATGCATTAAACAAATATTATAATACGCCTACAACATTTCAACTTTTGAGATTCTCAGAGATTTTTGAAGCATCATTTTCCAACGCACTTCAAATGCAACGTGTAAGCCCGTTTGCGACGTGTGGTTTTACGGATCGAAGGCGGGAGATGACTGTTCGAAAGAAACGGTTTCACGCTTAGCGAAAATGACCCAAACACTCCCACGCGATATGGCGGATTTCCCGCACATTCCTTAACCTGACTATGTGAATTTGAAAGCGTGAACGGTCGTCCTTACTGTGAACAAGCTCGTATTTTTGTACGAAAACGATGTACGTACTTTGGTACCAATAACCCTAAGCAGACTGGTTGTAGACCCCGCGGGCCGGGCCTCATTTTTTTCAAAAGTCAGACGTTCCGCTAAGAGCCTTAATCTAAGCCCGACCCGGCGGCCCGTCAGGACCGGCATTAAAAATGGAAAAAATCGGATGTATGTCCGACGCGTCCTACTAGATGGTTTTAGCTGCCCGGCGAGGTTCATGCATGTTTTAATGGAATTTTTGCCAAAAAGCGTCTAAAAGCGGTCCGGTTTCGCCTGCGGCGGTCTATTTTAGTTCAACCAGCACGGAAATAACCTCACAACCCCATTAAAGGCAACTACCAGATTCCATTAATTCCATTAATGGCGAAAAAATCATCAAAGGGGGACCAAGACATTTCTTGGAGACTCGGGCCGGTCCTACCGAGCCGGGCCAGGCTCGGGCCTCAAATTAAGGCCCATTGCCCACGGTTGTGTACCAATTTTATTGTAAACTTTCGAAGGGGATATCAGTTATGTGATATTCTCATATTGTGACTTTATGATGCCCGGCCGAAGTTAGTCAGTTTTAGGGCAAATGACTTGTTCTTTTGACCTTTTGTGCTCGCTCGATCCGCGCGAGTGTCGTAGGCCGAAAGCGCTAAGTCGACCTCATCCGTCCTTGTGCCGAGTCGCATTGAGGTCATCGATGACCTCGTCCGTCGCTTGCGAACCGCCGCGCAACGACGACAGCTGAACTCGACGCGCATTTCACCTTCTTGTCGCTTACGCAGATAGCATGTCTTACTGATCTCAGCATGCCTCACTGATCCTCTCACCTTCTTCGATTGACGCGGCTCAGATTTAAACGCCGCCTACATTTCTCGCTGTTCTTCTGCCATTTCGATATCGTTTGTTAGCAGTGCTCGTTGTCAAACTGTGCCATTACGAAAGTTGTTTGAATTTCTGCATTTCTCCCCATGTAGCTTACGGCTGGTGCATCTCAAATACCCAGTCAGATTTTATATGACTTCGGATTGACAACGACCGCGGTCACCCAGAAACTCGCGCATCTTTTGGGAAAAAAACCGCATATTTTAAAGATAACAGCGTCGGTTCGGATTTGTCTTTTTATTGTTTCTGCGGCTCGAAGCTCCCTCGGGTATAATCGGTCAGGTCACGCCTTTGCAAAGGCGTGTAAGTTTGCAAATGCTTCAAACTTCATTTACTTGCCAAAGATTCTAGCTCTGAAGAGAAGGCTCCTCAGTAGCTATTAGTTTTTCCTTTATCCACGACAAGACTTTCGTCCAATAGGGCCTTGCTTTGTAGAACCATGGCTTGTGCAAAGCGAAATTTAGTTTCACCACACTGCATACTACTTATTGCCAAGACTTTGATCATGTTTTGATTCAACAGCATGGCCTGCCGAAGTAATGCCCCTAATTCCCGAAGTAAGGGCGAACAGTTCAAAGGAACTGGTAGATAACGGACCAGGTTTTTCGTTTAACTTAGTTCGTTTTTTTATTGTGCCTTAATCAACTTCTGCCAACAGTCGCGTTGATGTTGATAGCAGCAGGCAGAGTTAGCGGCTAGACAACTGCGTCGTGGTCCGTTCCGTCCTGGATCCTCCCGTGCCGTCCTCCGTTCCGCCCTAGACCCCCGTGCCGGGCTCCGTGCCGTGCACGCACGGCCCCAGCACTGAACGGCATCCAAAACGACCGTTTTCCGTTCCGTTCTCCACTAAACCGGCACGGACGGCATCGACATTCTAGCCGTTCCGTGATCTGTCCCGTGCTAGGACGGTACGGAAAACGGCCCGTCCTAACCCCATTGCCGTGATGGCCGTTCAACTCTCAGGACGGCATGGATCACGGAACGGCCCGTCTCGTTTCACGACCCGCTAACTCTGGCAGCAGGTTTGTCGAGCCTAATTACATCCTTGTACACTAAAGGGCTGGTGCATGTGGGTCCAACCAAAAGTTTTCGCGATCGGCCCGAGTTTGGTATCGTTGATAGGGCTTCTAAGGTTATGGAAAATTGGAAAGTTTCAGCCGGATCGAATTTGATTGAATTCTAAAATTGATTGAATGTTAAAACAAAAAAAATTCATCTCAATGCGAAAATTGTCCAAAATGGAGTTGGGTTATGAAGTAAACGTGAGTTCGCTCGAGGTCAGGTTTTTCTGCGAACATATTTGCTTTATTATTAGCGTCTTTATTTCGCTAGAATTGGCTACCACGATAAACAACGTATGATCGGTAAGACGTATAACGTATAAGTTGGAGAATAAGACGGCCTAGTGATACTTGAAACGAAAAAGAGAAACGAGAAGTGAAACGGGCTTTCGAACCGTGAGGGACTGCCGATTGCATACGTTTGCAAGCATGTGAAGGGGTTGCCCATCTGCGTAATCGCTGTCGATGAATTTCGCTTTCGCTCCGCGAAAATCATCGAGAAAACTCACTTTCACTGACTCATGCTTGCGAAACGAACAAGCCAGGTTTTCAACCAGACAATTCGCTGAAGTAAAAAGTGAAAACGGACCAACTTTCGCAATGGGCAAACTAGTTGGCCCGATAAGAATTTAGATAAGGACCAAAATCGGCCATAATTCGCCGAATGCCCCAAATTTCCTCATCCGGGCAGGTTTTCCAGACGGATTTCGAGATCCCCAACCGGTCCCATGTCTAGGTACTTAAGGCTCCGATACTCCCAAGGTCCTCAGATCCGATCCGTCTACGGGCCCACCATGCTCCCGACGCTTTTGCCCTGGTCGCCAGCCAACTGCCATATCTATCCTGGTCCACTACGCTTCGGCTGTCAACTAGCAACACGTTAGTAGTAAACCAACTTAGTCTAACCGTTTGACTACATCTGGGTCTCTAAGGCATTCGTCCCCTTCTTAAGATTCTAGCAAAGTAAGGATCGGAATTGCTATCAAATCATTTCAGGCTAAGCGTAGGAATGTCCCCCCATTGCTCTGAAGGCTGCCAAGCTTATCTTGGCAGGGAACTTCTGTTCCGTCTAATTGCAATTTTCTAAGGACCACCTTTAATCGCTGCCAAACCACTTGCTAAGAGAGCAGCATGTTCTTTATAGGGCTTGACTTTAATTGATTACGGTAGTATCCGAAATGCCTCGTTACCCATTCCGAAGCCCCTGAGGGCTTAACAGTTGCCGTTTGAAAGACAGCCTAAAAAGGATCCGAAGACTGCGCCGCTAGTACCTCTCACACTGAAAGGCGCAGTGCTTTCGGGAATCCTATATTTTGGGAAATCAGACATCAATTTGACCCTATCTGATTCAGAGCTCTTAGACCACTAGGACGGAGCATAGTGGTCTAGAGAGCATGTGTTTCTTTCGTGTGCTATATGGCTTTATCGGATCAGCCTTCTAAAAGATGACCAATAAATGAGGCTAAGAAAGAGCTAAAAGATGGACCAATAACGAAGCCCTAGTCAATAGGTGAAAAGAGTGACGCCTAAAATCCGATGGAAACGGATTAGCCCCGTGATAGCAACGACAATCGCTTCCCTGTGTGCTTTGTTGCTGAAAAGAGCGAGCATGACAAGTGTTTTGTTTTGCCAAGATTTGATTCGCCCGTGGGCTAAGTGGCTGAAGCCCTTATAAAGCGTTAAGTCAAATTGCTGCTTGTTTATTGCGTATCACAGTAAATGACAACTTCGACAAACCACTTGCAAACGCCGCGCAGCGTTGCCCGCGCATCCCCTGGTCTCCTACATCCGAAAGTGATTCCTCTCGCCGTTTCAGGTTATCGGGTATCGGGTAACGCGTCGTGCCCTAATTTCTACTTATTTCATTACGTTTCTTGGCCAATGGTAAGCCCACGCTGTTGGTAGTTTCGTGTGTTGGATAATAGTGGCCGGAGTGGAGTCCACTCTACGGTTTCAATGCCTAAAAAAATCCCTATTGTTTTGTTTTTTTCGATGTGGTCACAAATCGATCTTGCCTGATCTTTTGCCAAAAAAAATATCCCTGAAATATGGAAACCTTCGAGCTAGCCATCCCAGTTTTTAGGCAAAAACTACTGAAATCTCGGTCTCGATATCCCAGTGGTTTGGTCTTGGTCTCGACGGCTGAAAAAAAATTACGCGCAGCCCTAGTTTCTACATTGAAACTCCAGTGAGACTTTTCAGCGAAACCGGTCTAATCCGTAGACTTCTGACGTTAATTTGTCAATACCGATGTTCAGAAACGGGTTCTTCGAGGTCCACAACATCCGCGTCGGCGACGAAGTCAAGATCCAGGTTTTTAAGCAAAGAAAATAAAAGCTTAAAGCACATGGTCCTGTCAAAACATCAGTAATGAATTGCTTTTAACTTGGGGGTGCGGTGCTTTTACGACACGGGCTTACGCTGTTTTTACGGGTTTTACTTTATTTTTAGGTTTTTACTATCTCTTGGAGGCCGTCATTGCGGGTTCTCCGGTATTGCGCGTCAGACATCAGGCAAAACGCACAAAGAATTCTACATTTCATATGCAGGCTTTACTTGACGTACCTGAGTTTGTGCGTTACGGAACGTAGCGACGATGGTGTTAGTTTTGAGGTGCATTTCTACATGGACCGAGGAGTTCCATCCGAAAAATACGTAAGCATTACAGGAAGGAGGCCGCGGTCGGGCCTACGCTTACATTTTTACAGCAAAAGGTGGGATTCTTACGTAAGCATCACTAAGGCGCCGACCAGAGCAAAGTTTGCTATATTTCCGATGTTTCCACGTAAAGTTTTGTTGGTGTAGCGTGTGGCGGTTATTTAAAACTCAATTTTAAACACAAACTGGCCCACTCTTTCGCCGGAAGTTCGCGGATGTCGCGTGATAGTAAGAAATGGCTTCCACAGGTTTTGTTCAAAAACACACTAGCAAACATCCTCGTATCAAAATACGCGTAAATTTCGTCGTTACCATGAAAACATGCATACTCATTTGGACTCTAGTAGTTTAACCGAAATTGATGATTGAACCTAATGCATCTTTGCGTGACACCTTAGACATGGAAGGGAACGTAAAAGCAACGCCTTTGTCCCAATGGTTCGGTTTTGCTATGTGCCGCCGCTACAGAGCTACCATCTCAACAAGACGATCAGGGCTTCTTTCCAACGAGCGCCGTCAACTGAGTAACAGATTTAATTCGGCAAGGTTATCGAATTACGGGAGCGATCTCTATCGTTCGGTTGAGTAACATACATATGAGTGAACGGCAAGCCGAGTACGGTTCCCGCATGAACGCGGAGATAGAATTCACTGCGTAGTGTTTCATGACGCAATGACGACCTTTTTCTTATTGAAATTCTAGGCATGGGACAAATAATGTTCACAAAGAAGGAGGCTTGTTATCAAAGACGGGGGGGGGCAACGATAGAGAAGGACGGAATTAGGCAAATTAATTTAAACTCCGTTTCTACTCAGTTTTTTACAGCATGGTCTGGCCTATTTTCTGCGTCGCTAGCGTCAAAACCTATATTTGCAACGTTAGCTTATAGGCATCCAAAAAGCAAAAATAAACCTTAGTGTTCACCACAAGAGGCAATCCGCATTATCATGGAACTTTACGTATCAGTAAATGTTATTACACGTGACGACACGCTTGCCTGATGTGGCGAGGGATCAGCATGGCCGGGACCGTTTCATAGTTTCATAGTGCACGCGTAGTCTGCTTCAGTGCTAGGCCTAAGACAAATATTCGATGAAATTCTCGCATCATAACATTCAAAAAGCGTGACAAACTTCTGCGTTCAGCACGGAAAACAGAGAATTCACGGGTGTTATGTAACGCGCTGCGCTTTTGGCCATTCCTGCTATGCACTGTCTGCACTGTACGCTAATTCGAAGGCATAGAAGTGGTACAAGTCTGCATGGAGCCGTTTCGGCATGAGCTATATTGTTATTTATGTGGCTGGTCAGAGAAAAGACGCGAAGAGCTTCGTGCAATTGTGCGCCTGACAGGTTTTTGGTAATAATTAAAAAAGTTTACCTGTGTGGGGTAGTCGATGGATGCCGCTAGATGTGTTCTACTCCGCTCTAAGTGTCCGCCCAGAAAATGTTAGCCTAACATCGCCTTTTGCCGGTTTTGACGAATTGACAAAAAATTCCAAAGTAAACCGAATTTTCAATGCAATTTTAACATACAAGGCCCAAAAATCGCTCTCGCGACGCATGCGGCGGGCTATTTTTGTGTATAACTATACAAACTCATTACTTTTGGAATGGCCATCAACAATCAGTGTATTTTTTCGCCAAATTAGCTCAAGAATCTTCGAAAATCTGTCAGGATCAAAGGCAATTTGTAACATGGATATTACTTTGTTGCACGGAAAATCGTTGGTGTTGCCTGCAGACGGTCATGTACAACGGAAAAACGCCATGAAGATTTACATTTTTTGAAGTTTTTTGTGCAATTTCAGTGAAGGACATCACGGTCGTAGCAAAACTTTCGCTGATATCGCCTGCGGCGGGGTAAAAAACGTGCTTTTCCTTCGGGAAGCAGGCCTCTCAAATGCCCCCCAGGCCGAATTTCATTGAGCAGCCTGCCCCTCCCTCTCACCGTTATCAGGCCGTTAGCATGGGACGGCCTGTGTCCCATGCTAAGCTAAGGATGCTATCCTTAGCAGCATAGCGTCCTTTGCGACCGCATGACACTCCGCTGCCTTAAGATACTTGCTTCGTCATTGAACTCGTTCTGCTTCATCGTCCTTGTCACGGAATTCTACCTTCCTTAGGATCGTCATGCCTGGCTGGAAACAATTAATCAATAACGGCGAATCTGCATGCGACAATGCGGTTTTCACGCCGATGACCAAGTTTTTGTGCCCTTTATATAACGTTGATGCAAAGCCTTCGACGTTTCTGGTCGTCATTTTGATTTTTTATCGCATTAACTAACCAGAAACCCCGTAAGCTCACTTTCCTGATCTCAGATCTTCTCTGGCATTTCAAAAGGCGATGATACGAGAGGTAAGTAAGCAACTTCGACTTCGTACAGCGCCTCGCAATCATGCGGGCTTGTTCATCGATAATTTTTCTGGTTTTTACGGCTTCCTAAGACGATACGACCCATAAGAGTGGTCCTTTTATGGAAGTTACGGTTTATGGGTCGGAATCGTTGTCTATTTGTATGACTTAGATGCGCAAGAACGAAGAGTATGCCGGTCCTACCTGAAAAAAAAAATTCCAATGAAGTAGACAAAGCTTCAATAGAACTTTACCACTATTAGCAGCGGTTACTACCCTCCAGCCATCCGGAAGCAGTTTGTCAATCAGGCCATGATCCAAGGCTCTCTTTAACAAGTTTCGTCAAGTTCTACGTGGTGCTGCAAGTTACAGCATGGCAGGGCGGCGAGCTGAATTTATCTCGCATATCTGAGCGGTTCCCTCGCGAATCAAAGCTTTATTCAACGCTGTTGCCCGCCGAAAGCCTCATAAGAAAGAAATAAAAGGCTTTTCAGAAAATATTATGGTTGCATTAGCACTTTTTCGACCCCCCCCCCCGCCTCTTGCCAAGAGCCGTCAACAATGCCACAAGCCGAACTTAATTAAGGTACAAAAATGGGTAAAAAATTTTGACTGGCAAAAATCTTGCGAAGGAATTGGCCTGCCGCAGGCGTCACCAACGCGATTTTAGGCGAAACTTTTACAAATGTAGTGAAAATTTGCTTTGGCGGCGACAGGTCGAGGTTGACGCCCGCAATGCCCCAACCTTCCACACGCATGTACGTTTGACATAATTTCTGGTCGCTCACTAAGGGCTTGTGGAGGAGTTACTGTGAATATCAAGGAACGCTTCTTTAAGATATCCCCTTATTTCATATTTTTTCCGTATGACAAATGATCTTCTTGCAGAGGGTTGGTGATATGCGCATGCAAGATACTAGTACGGTCACAAAAAAGATGCGGGTTGCGCTAGTTGCACTGCGGACCCGGCGGTTGCAACGTGGTAAGCGACGTTCTGATAGATAGACTTTCTGTGCTTGAAACACCACTACAGCAGAGCAGAAAAGGCGTTTTACACTAAAAAAAACCTCTGCAGCATGTCCAAGAAAACTGGGGACTAGCGCGTTTGTTGTAGTGCCTAAGATTGCATAGGCTAATCGCAACCAGAAACTACAGGTTATGCGGAAATGTACGAACGTTTCTAAAGGCCTAAGTTTTCTATTACCGTATTTGCCGTAATAGACCGGTCATCCCATATTTGGACCTACCACCAGACTCCCCTAGAAATTTAAAGCTGACTATGAGTTGACCAACTGATTTTTTATAATGCAAGCCCAACAAAATTTTTTGGTAGGTGACGATAAAGCAAAAATTTCATGGCTGACAGCAATCACCCAGCATGGACAGACAGTTTTACCGGTCATTTTCGCCCACGGGTGCTTGGTATTTACTTTGTTTCACGATTTACATCTTCGGTGATGTTCCGACTTTTCGAAGGAATGCGTACAGTCCTAAGCCGGTACTACTTTCCGATGGAAGGAATGGCTAGCTTTATTATGGGAGGCACTCAAAGTTCGTAGTGGGGCATAGTTTTTTTACATTAACAACCACCTGAAAACAATGCACAACAAAATTAGGGACAAAGCTTTATTTTTCTCCAAATTCCTCTTCCCCCATCGAAAAGTTGCCTCCTCATAACACGCTCCCGCCATGTGAAAGCAGTACTTCCTAGCCATGCCAAAAGAGGGCCTTCATCGTCATCAAATCAAGGTACAAATCCAGGTTTTTTTTGTTTGGCCCGACGGATCCACCAGGTTTATACTATCCTTGAATTGAACTGTTTTACGCGTATTTTGTCGATTTCACCTAGTTTCTGTTCTGTTCTTGTTCTTACTTTCACTCACCAAAAGTTCACAACATTTCACAAGCCGTTAGTTTAAGAACTATGAGTACAGAAAATTCGGACGAAGTTATTTTGCAAGTATGTACGGGGCGTTTAGGTAGGCTATGTGCTGCAGCACGTCCTTTAATTGGCGATGATAAACTACGCAGAAAGAAGTTTCAAAGTTGTGCCAGTTAAGCAAATACCATGCATGATGAAGACTATAGGTTGTCCCAAGAACTAAAAAAGCACATCCTCGTGAAGTGACTGTGATGAATGGTGAAGGAAATACAGGCGATACAAATAATCATCGAAGCAATCATGCTAATAGGCTGCGTTCGCATTGCTTACGTGTGGCTGTTCGATCCGTAGTACAGCAGCGGAGGAAACGCAGTCAGGTTGAGCGAAGACGTCGGTTCAGAGGTACCGGCTTCATTTTTCCTGCGCAAATCCTTGTACGGTTTTAGCCAACCGCGCTCAAGCTGCATCTTGTTCGTACTGATATTTAGCGCGTCCGACTCGTCCAGTATCCAGAACGATCGCCAGACGTGACATTCCTGAGCCGGCATCCGCAGGATCTCTTTAAGTTCGGGTAATTCTGATTGACAGCGGATCCACTTTTTAACTTTGAAATGCTCTCTGACCCAGCCTGAATTAATTAGCTCCTTGTGAAGTATTGTACTTTTTCCAGACTGAAGTAGGTGCCATACAGCCCAGTTAATGCCTTGGAGCTACGTTGCTGCAAATAACGAACATAGACAATGCACAAGGGACTGTCCAGAAAATATGTGAACTCACAAAGCGTTTTTTTAACCCCCCCCCCCTTCCCCCCCTCGTGAACAGTTGTGAACATTTGGCTGACCCCCCCTCCCTTGTGAGTTCACAAAACCTTCAGGTCATTTTATCTAGTGTAAATTTGCGAATTTCAACGGCTCGTTTTATCTAGTGTGTTTTCCATCGTTGGTGAACCACAAGTGGAAAAGGTTATTCGTCTAGGAACAGAATAAAAATGGCCCGCCGCAG